>BMAU01008749.1:262500-467993 GCA_019973935.1 Trichonephila clavipes
GCGGAATCTTGTATTTAAAGAATTTGATTTCGGATAATAAATTCGCCTCGCTTTTAAAGAACTATTATTTTTCTTTGTGACTGTTTTGCATAAAATCCTTCAACCACGATCAACATAACAATTTGGTTCCGGTAAAATTTTTTTAGTATCTTTCCCATCTTGAGGTCCATATAGTATTAATAACCAGAAGAATTTAATATTTAAAGATAAAGATAATTTGGATCTCTTAAAGGGATATATCGAAGATGGTCCTGCTCTTTAAAAAAAAAAGAAAAAAACCTATCCCTCGCTTCCCATGATTTTGAGTGGTGATTTTAATTTTAACATCAGTTTACCAAAAGCTGAGCCACTCATAGCTTTTTTGAATGATGAACTCAAGCTCGAAATGAACACAAATTAAAATGCTTCGACAACAAACAGTGGTACTGTTATTGATGCTGTTTTTCTACGGTTTTTAAATACTTTGAAATCACAAGTATATGTGTCATATTTTAGTTATCATACGTCTATTATCTCTCCTCTTCCCCAAATTGAACAAGAATAATTATTTTTGATAAAAAAAATTGCAAATTTTACTCTTTGTGTTAATTAAATAAAATTTTCATTAAAGATACAGTTATTCGATAGAAAATATTTCCAATAATACCAGATTCATTTATTTCAGGATAAAAGTTACTATTGCGTATTTACCACGACAACATATCAGATGATACACATCATATGCGACTACTATATATAAGGCTCTTTTGTTTTTTTATACATAACTTTTTTTAAACTCGACATTAATTACACTTAAAACACCATAATCAGTACAGTTTGGAAGTAATTACATTGTAAATTTTGCAATTTTGTAGGTACGCGGTCGAAGATTTTGCGGTTTTTTTTTGTTTAGTGAAATTACCTCATCAATTTTCTTTACGTTTTTGTTAATTATTCACGAGCCGTCCAAATGTCTGTAGTTCAAAGGGATTTGAGTCAAAATGGCTTACGACCAATTGGCTCGCGACCGAGTTGGTGAAGCTCCGAGTTTTTGCCGCTTAAAAGTTCAACATTTTTCATCGAAAAATTCATTATCCTTCTACAAGCAAAATGCTAAATTGTAGTGATTGCCAAAAGCCTCCATTATCTTTTTTCAATAGAATTTCAATGAAAATAAATGACTTGTATGCTCTATAAACTCCTTCTAAATAAACTATTTGCGCTTTTGTACTAATAAAAATTAATTTAAAAATTTTGAAATAAAATACTGCACGGTGAGCCTTTTGATTATATATAAGTAGATCTAAAATCTATATACCGTAAAATTCGGCGTATAACGCTCAATTTTAATGCAAAAGATAAGATCGAAATTTACACGTGCGCATTATACGCCGGGAAAAAAATTTAGAGCTTTAAAAATGAGCAAAAGATGATCATAAAAAAATATTAGACTTCTACATATATCGCGAAATACTGTTTGCTTAAAAGAAACGATATTTCTTATGAACTTGAGGTGAACTTAAAGGTTTGTATTTCTAGAAGTATACAATTTTTTCAAAAACCTGGAATAATACCTCGAATAAAGGACTTCAAAACACAGAAAAGTTGCATGTATACATTTTAAGTTTCTTCGTAAAAAGGAGGTGCGCGTTATGCGGCGAATATATATAAAAATCAAAAATTGCAGCTCTAAAGTATAGGTGCGTGTTATACGCCGGATTTTACGGTATATAAAAAAGGATGTTTGTATACACTGGTGTGCAAAAATTAAGGACGAGACGGTTTTTTCAATATAACTTTGTACAAAAGCTTTCCAAATCAACACATTTAATACCGCAAGATCCCCAATAC
The DNA here is from genome assembly GCA_019973935.1 of Trichonephila clavipes. Lineage (NCBI taxonomy): Eukaryota > Metazoa > Arthropoda > Arachnida > Araneae > Nephilidae > Trichonephila > Trichonephila clavipes. The sequence goes on from BMAU01008749.1 coordinate 264,331, forward strand.
GTAAGGACATGTGTAATATGTAAGCAACACTTACTAAAAGAGAAATCAGAGGGATAAAAAGAAGCTTGATAGAAAAAGTAGCATGGAGCGCAATGCGACTGAAGGCCGAAACCTCCCTGTGATGGGTGTACAGCAAGAAACATCCGGTCTTTAGTAGGGGATATGATCTCCTCTGACTGCTAGGCAGGTTTCACAGCGTCTGCCCATGCTGAGAATGAAGGTGTCAATGAGTTGATGAGACACTGCTACCCATTCATCTTGCAGCGCCAATCGAAGCTCCCGAATCGTTACTGGTGGTAAGGTACGAGCTGCCAAGCGTCTGCCTAGAAAATCCCATACATGCTCGATGGGATTGAGATCCGGAGATCGTGCCGGCCAATCCATACGTTCAATATCCTCACTCTCTAAGAGCTGTTCGGCAGCTACTGTGCGATGACATGGTGCATTGTCGTCCATGAAAAGGAACTGCAGACCCATAGCACCTCTAAAAAGACGCACATATGGAAGAAGAATCTCGTTACAATAACGGGTCCCGTTGACTGAACCTGCGTCGAAGATGTGAAGGTCTGTACGACTACCAAGCATGATGCCTCCCCAAACGAGAACACCGCGACCTCCATACCTGTCCCTTTCAATGATGTTCGAGGGATGATTGCGGCTTCCCCGCTCTCTCCAGATGAGAATCGCTACTCAAACTGAATCTGCTCTCATCTGTAAAGAGTACTCGTCCCCATTCATTGTCTCTCCAATTCCGGTGTTCCCGGCACCACAGAGAACGCCTTCTCCGATGGGCAGGCGTTAAAGGTACACACCGTACAGGGCGTCGTGCAAACAGACCACCACCGTGCAGTCTTCTGGCCACGGTAAAACGCGATATCGGTCGTCCAGTCGCCTGTGTCGTGTGTCTAGCGATTTCTCCCGCTGTCTGCCGCCTGTTTCTTCTGGCCTGTAAGACAATGTACCGGTCATCTGCGGGTGTGGTTCCTCGTGGACGACCACTACTGAACCCCCGGATAGCTGTTCCTGTAGTTTGAAATTGTCTCCAAAGTCGTGAAACGATGCTGTGAGCAATTCCGAACTCTGCAGCCACACTTGTCACACTGCGGCCTTCCTCCAACTTCCCAATGATTCGACCTCGGGTAAAAACATCCAGATGTCGTCTAACAGATTGATTATTTACCATTTCACGCTGAGACAGCAACTCGGTGTGATTTTAACTGCTATACGGCGTGCAATCTCTTGGCAAGAAATACTGATCTTACACCGACAACATGCTTCATACTACTCAGACACTCCTCCATTACGTCTACCTGCATATCTGCGCCTGTGCTACCGTACATCACCTTACTTAATCTCCTGATTGGTCTTTCTGTCCGCTCTGCCTCTTCGTTTAGCTGATATGCTAATTTTTCGCCTTCGTCCTTAATTTTTGCACACCAGTGTGTATGAGTTCGCTTCACTGCAACACCATTACACCGATAACTATTAAAATTGGCAAGTAAATGTATTTTTTTTTGTGGAGAAGAATTTTGTACTATCCTCTTTGTTGCAGCTTCTCAACAGGTGACACTACAGTATCTCAACTACTGCACCTTCAATCAAACGCCAAGTTGTCAACATGGTCGCCATAAATGATGCCAACTTGACTCTATCGTGCCAATTAATCGCCAACATCACTATGTTTCCATTTAGTCGATATTATAATATAAAGAACGGCATTGCTTGTGAGAGAATCTTAGTGAGTGAGTGAGTGAAGATTAACGTCGCACTGTTCAGCTGCACGAGGGCTTTTGGCGACGGACCATGTAATTTTGAACCATGGTCAAGTGACGTGGACGACACCTGAGCTGGCACCCCCCTCTCCTAACTACCACACCACACCAGCGGGAGGACATTTCAGCTCTCGACAGATTTAGCGTGCATCGCTGCCCTACACGGCGGGTCTTCAGTGGTACTGGGCTCGAACTCGTGACAAAGCCAGCCACGATCCGATGCCTATACCACTCGGCTACCGCGGCCACGAGAGAATCTTAGAATTTCACCATAAAATAAATACAATAGAAAGTAATATTAACGTATTACACATCGAGATATAAATTATTTACACTATTTTAAGCGCTTATTACATGAAATTTGTAACAAAGTGTTACTTTTGTTGAGCAGAGATCAGCTTAGAAGGTGTTTTCAAAAATCAACCCATAAGAGAGTTACGGGGCATTATAAATAAAAAAAATCCTTTTTATCCGCTATTAAATCTACAGACTTAAAATTTAACAAATATGGTTTTTTTGTTCAGCTGAGAAAAAGCTTTTTTCAATTCCTACTATTAGCTCACACTCTCTATTTATTTATTTATCTTCGTGGAATTTTGGCTTGCTTTGTCACGTGTTCGAGCCCAGTACCACTAAAGACCCGGCGTGTATGGTAGCGATGCATATTAAATCTGTCGAGAGCTGAAACGTTCTCCCGAAGGAGTGGTGTGGTAGTTATGAGAGGGTGGGGGTGACAGCTATTGTGTCGTCCACGTCACTTGACCATGGTTCAAAATTACATGGTTCGTCGCCAAAAGCCCTCGTGTAGCAGAACAGTGCAGCGTTAATATTCAATCAATCAATCGTTGAATTTTCAATTCGTTAATAAAATTCATTTTAAAGCGTTCAATTGAGCTGAAATTTTATATACATGATTTTAAAGGTTTTTTTAGAGGTATAGAACGTTAAATTGCAATAAAACAACGATGTATTATTCGATTGACATGAATTTTTTTTATTCGAAAGATAATATTATGGCATTACATTTTAAATATGATTTCTGGCATAGGACTGCCACGACTGGCTCGAATGTAGTCTAATCTGGACGTCCAATTTTCGATGACTTTTTCCAACATTTGTGGCCGTATATCGGCAATAACACGGCGAATGTTGTCTTCCAAATGGTCAAGCGTTTGTGGTTTATCCGCATAGACCAATGACTTTACATAGCCCCACAGAAAATAGTCTAGCGGTGTTAAATCACAAGATCTTGGAGGCCAATTCACAGGTCCAAAACGTGAAATTAGGCGCTCACCAAACGTGTCTTTCAATAAATCGATTGTGACACGAGCTGTGTGACATGTTGCGCCGTCTTGTTGGAACCACAGCTCCTGGACATCATGATTGTTCAATTCAGGAATGAAAAAGTTAGTAATCATGGCTCTATACCCATCACTATTGACTGTAATGTTGTGACCTTCATCGTTTTTGAAGAAGTACGGATCAATGATTCCACCAGCCCATAAAGCGCACCAAACAGTCAGTTTTTCTGGATGTAACGGTGTTTCGACATTCACTTGTGGATTAGCTTCATTCCAAATGCGGCAGTTTTGTTTGTTGACGTAGCCTTTCAACCAGAAGTGCGCTTCATCACTAAACAAAATTCGATTATGAAAATCGGGAACAACGGCAATCTCGCTTTGGGCCCATTCGACGAATCTATTCAGGCGTGAGTCTATTCATGATGAATTGCCAAACCAAACTGAGAATAAATCACTTGACAGCTGTTAAATCGGTCGCCCTCTTGGAAAGTAATGCCAACTTAAACTTCTATACCTGAAAAAAACAGTCTTTATTTTGGATGACAATACAATACTTTTTTTATTTATACTTAATAAAAATTAATTGATTGAAACTAATTGTTTAAAGAATTACAAATTCAGCCGCGTTGGCATCATTTTTGACGACTTAGCGACCCTTTTAACTACTTGTGTCAAATCTTAAAAGGTTTTTTTCCCCCTCACGTTTTAAAGCATTCAGTTGAACTGAAACTTTGTATACACGATTGTTTTGGATGACAATACGATACTTTAATTATAATTAGTTACCACTTAATGTTGTGATTCTATCATATGTATATACATATTTGTATTAATTGTAACTATTTAATAAAAAGTAGCTAAAGTAAAATTTTTCTTTTTTGATCTAAGTAGGAGTTGACTTAAAATTATCTTTTTTTATATTACTTGTTTTTGTTTAAGTTGTAATTCACGTAAAATTAACTCATTAAAAACTTCTTTATCCTTCAATCTGTATTATTTAATTTTTTAATTCATCCGTGCGAAGAACGGGTATACCGGCTAGTTGAATATAAAAAGTTCAGAATGTTAAACAACAAAAAAAGGCCTCAACGTTTGCCATATGTGATTGAAAAAAAACGAAGAAACATAATATTACTTAGTTCTTTAATGCTTTTTATAATTATACACTGCAAACAATTTCTCTTAAGCAGAAGTTTAAAATATTTAACCATGGTAGGTTACTTATGTCTTCTGATGAACTTTGTTTTTACATTTAGTGAAAGACATTAATTCAGTGTTTCTCAAACTATAGGCTTTCTTGGGGGGCGGGATAACCCTACGCGGGGAAGTATACCAAAATAGCAAAAATAAATATTATTTTAAAAAGTTATTATTTTACTGAAAGGAAGCAAAACAAAATACATTCTGACATAATAAAAAATAAAATACACATTTCCATTGATATAATACACTTACAAATGTGTCAGTGCTGCCAATGTATTTTATAATTAATTCAACAATACTAAATCCTTTATAATTTTGTAAGAAATGATTTTTGATCACTAATTAACCCCAAAATGCAGCTAGAAATGTAATGATTAAACAGGATTGTTTTCGACATACTTAATTATGTGTAGTACTGAATGCTTTTGTTTTACTTGAGAACTACGTTCAATCAGTGGTGGTTCCTGAGTTGATCAATGTTGAAGTCTCCAAAAAATATTATTTCTTTGTCCATTTTTAAAAAATTGTTGCGTATATTTTTAAGTTTTATGTCACGGATTCTTCTTCAATTCCTACTATTAGGTCACTCTCACTTTATATATTACATATTATTTATCTTGTCCAAATTTTTTCAATCGTTAATATGAGGGCTGTTTCTTAAGTAAGGACCGTTTGTTTTTAAAAAAATAACGACACTATTTTGTTTAAAAAACCCTTAATTTTAGGATTAAGCATACTTTTGTCTATTTTTCTCCATAGTTGTTGAGTTTATTGATGCACTTGCCATACCTTATATTTAAGTTTTAAAAACCCTGTTCGAAGAAGACTGCCGCCTGGTTGGACAGCCAATAGTTCACGACCGCTTTCCCTTTTTCGTTGTCACTGAAACGCTTCACGCCAAGACTGTGTTTGAGGTACAGGAAAAGGCGGAGATCGCTCGGTGCAAAGTCGGGGCTGTATGGTGCATGATCTAAAACCTCCCAGCCAAAAAATTCTATTCTTTCCTGAGTCGTTCGAGAAGTGTGAGGCCTTGCGTTATCGTGTAGGAGCAAAACAGCTTTTGACAGCATGCCGCGCCGTTTGTTTTGCAATGCTCTTCAGAGCTTCCATAGAGTTGAGCATTAGGCACCTGAATTGATAGTGTTTCCTTGAGTCATAAAGTGCACCAGCAAAACACCATGCCAGCCCCAGAACTCTGTTGCCATAATGTGTTTTGACAGCGTTTGTTTGGCTTTGACATTGACGGGAGAGGATGTGTGTCGCCATTCCATCGACTGTTGCTTTGAATCCGGGGTGATATGAGATACCCATGTTTCATCTCCAGTAACTATTTGACTCAACGTGTCAACCCCTTCTTCCTCGTAGCGAATCGAAAAGTCCAATGAAATAGCAAACCTCTTCTCTCTGTGTTCCCCAGCGAGTAGTCTAGGAACTCACCGAAAAAACACAATTTCTTAAATTTGAGGTCTTCAGTCACAATTTTGTACACCACCGATCAAAAAACGTCGCGAAATTCCAATGAAAGAGTGGTTATCGTGAATCTCCTGTTCTCACGAATTTTTGTTTCAACTGCTTGCATCAAATTATGAGTGATTACAGAAGGCCGGCCTGAGCGTTCTTCGTCAAGGATCTTTTTCCGCCCATCTTTAAACTTCCTGACCCATTTTCGAACTTTGCTGTCACTCATTGCTTCTATGCCATAAACTTCTGTTATCTGGCGATGAATGTCTGCGGCCGACATGTTTCTCGCAGTCAAAAAATGGATAACAGACCGTATCTTACACTTGGCTGGCAATTCAATCCCCTTAAACATTTTAAAGACGCATAGCGAATCTAACACGACTGCTACAGAGCTGGAATTAGCGCGAGTGTGTTCGCAAAGGATGCTGATCTGTGTGACGCAGAGACTTGTTGCGGTGCAAGCGCGAACTAAGGAAATGTGCGCACTAACGGACCTTACTTTAAAAACTGGCCTCGTAAAATACATTTTAAAGCACTCAATTGAGCTGAAATTTTATATACGTGATTATTTTTTTGTAATTAATAAAAAATTAATTGATTAAAACTAATCATTCAAAAAATTACAAATACTGCCACGCTGGCATTGTTTTTGGCGACTTGTGTCAAAACTTTAAAAGATTTTTTCTCACATTCTAAAGCAATCATTTGAGCTGAAATTTTCTATACATGATTGTGTTTTGGGGGCCAATCACTGGCGTAGTTAGTCTTGAGTGGACCCTGTATCAAAGATTCCTTGCTGGTCCTCTTTTGGGCCTCTTAAAAGTTCACGATTCTTCGCTTACAAGTGTTGGGACCCCTGAAGTTTGGGGGCCCCGTATCATTGATATGGCTGATACGGCGGTAGCTACGTGCCTGGTGACAATACGACAATTTAGGTATAGTTAATTAAAATTTATTAATCAAATTATTTAAAGAATTACAGATACAGTCACGTTGGCCTCATTTTCAGCGACTTGGTGTCAAGACTTAAACATTTTTTTTATCTCACATTGTAAAGCATTTATTTCAACTGAAATTTTATTTACACAATTGGATTGGATGATAATACGATACTTTAATGATAATTAATAAAAATTAATTACCACTTAATGTTGCGATTCTGTCATATGCATATACATATTTATATTAACTGCAATTATTTGATAAAAAGTAACTGAAATAAAATTTTTCTTTGTTATTTCTTTGTAGGAATTGACTTAGATTTTTTTATATTACTTTTTCAGCATTCAACCTTTTATGCTTAATGTTGGAAAGAGAGAGATTATAGACACACTCAGAGTGATTATATTTGCAAATGCATAGTTGGGGTCCTTAAAGATAGGATTAAAAAAATCTGCAAATAAATAAATAAATAGAAATAAAAAGAAAGAAATCGGGAAAACGATATATATGCACAATATAAAACAAAAAACGTTTTGAAGAAAACGAATAAAATCGAGCGAAACGCGAAAAGGATCTGAAGGTCCTTGGTAATTGTTTCAAGCAAACCCAAAAATAATGGATTTATTCAATATTTGCAGATTAAATTTTTAAAGCTGTCTATAAAATTAGTAGAAATACAACCATACCTTAAACTTTCTTTCTTTGGTAAGAGATCAAGCTGAAAATCATATTACTGTAACTAATTAAAACAATTCAATGCTATATATTTGTTTTCGTTGGGGGTATTACAGAAAAATGCTATATTTATATTTGATCTAGATGATATAGTAAAAAGTTGTTTTTAACAGCTACAAAACTATTGAATCTATAAAGAAAGGAATTAGTTGCTCATTAGTTTTCTTAATTTAATTAGTCTCTATACGAGAAATTTTAAAAGATTTGTTTCCTCAAATAAACTACCCCTTATTTATTTTATTTTTGATGTGTATATAACGTTTTTTGTTATTGGAGACATTTTTTTAAGACTTTTTTATTGTGTTATTTTGTGCTATTGTATGTTTGATGATTAGGGCAAGATTTAACCCCTTCACGACGGGCTGTGCAAATGTGCATTTTACAAAGGTGTTGTGGTTGGTCGGGCGATGCAAATATGACTTTTCAGCTGGAGCGTTTTTTAATGACCACTAGATGGCCCCCTATGTCCATTATATTGAAATCGAACGGAGCTAGAGTAACCTGACCTTCAATTAGTTTATATTCTGCCTGGATTTGATATTTTGCATATGAGCTGAGTCGGGGTAGGAGGTAATAGAAATGTAAACAAATAGCTCGTAAAATTTCCACTTGATATAAAACATTCGCATTTCTAATAACTCTCCCAATGCTTTTTTATTTTATTTTTCTTAACAGTGTGGAGTGTTTTAGAGTTTTATCGTCAGTTACGTTACCGTTTTTGTTGCTTTTGGATATATTTCGCGTTATTTTCTTATTTCAAAAACCTTGACTATAGATTATTATTTGATTGTTTTGAAAGTATTTTTCTAACCTCTCTTAATATAAACAAAAAGGGTGAAAAAAGTCAAAGTGTAGAGTCACAAACCGTGTTTAAGTAAAAAAAACGTAACAAACATTTTATGCTTGCAAATCATACAATGTAGGACTTAGCGTTTCTCCAGACTTCGAGATTTTCCACACTCAGTCTTCATATTAATTTTGCTATTTCTTTTTGTAAGTATTCTTTGCCATAATTTTTTTTATTAATTTGATAGTTTATTAATATGTTTCGCCAAGGAAAATTTTGGAAGAAATTGTGAATTGCGCTTTCAAAATTTATTTCCCAATTAAGTGATATCTTTTTATATAATTTCACATAAATTAAAGGAAAAACGTTATTACATTCTAGTCTTAATGTAACAGACACTTATGTTGTAATCTAAAAGGGTACAAAAAATTACGACGTAAGGACTGAAATTTTATTATTTATGCTCTTTTTTTTCTTAAGTTAGGCTTAGCGACGAAAACACCCCGTCCTGAAGTGCAAGTCCTTACGCATTCACCCCGTCCCTAACAAGCGTCTCGTAGAAAATCGCCCCGTCCTGAAGAGGTTAAATTTTTTTTAAATATTTGCTCATATTAGATGATTTGAAAAATTAACTCAATGCTACATTTTAAAATAGTACCAGACATTTGTACCTGCATAACTTTGAAAATATCTTTTTGTTTTACAATTTTTTTTAAAAATTTTTAAAAGTTAATTTTAGTATAATTTTTTTTACTTATAAATAAATCAAATTAATCAGTTTTCCTTTTATCCTCTGAATAAATCTGGTTTGAAACTGTGTCATTCTAACAAAGCAACAAATGCTGCTTTTTCTTTCTTTTTTTTTTTTTTTTTTGAAAATTGGGATTTAAGTTTACGATTTTTTCTTTGAAATTTTTTTTCCTGTTTTAAAGTTTAAGTATACATTATTAATTTAAAAAATAATTTATAATTATGAAAAGATAATATTTCCTAAATTCCTATTAATACATTCTCTAAAAACAATAAACAGTGTAGAATTGATACCAATTCTCAAAATAAAAAGTTACTTATATATAATCGTCTGCACTAACATAATCACAATTTATTTTTTAAATTACATCTGTATGAGTCTGCATGTTTCTCTTAAGCTTACCGAACAATACAACTCGTTAGATTTTGCAAAAATATAAATATTTGTTTTCTTGTTCAATGACTCGAAGAAAAAATCCCATTTATCGTATATATATATATGATTATATATAAGAAATGTATACTGTTAAAGAGAGTCTTTGTAAAATATTAAAGAAATATTCTTGGAAAGTTTTCAGAATAAACATTTTGTGCATTGCAACCCTTCCAGGAATGATTACGATAGAAAAATGAATGATTGTTTGTATTTGCTAGTTATTTTTTATTTTCCTGCTTTAAAAGATGCTTTATTTAAAATTCAAAGTCAAACGAAGTGTCAAAAATGAAATATTACTTCCTTTATATTTATCCTTTATAATGAAACACTTTTGTTAGAGTTTATATATTGTCTGCGTAAATAAAATATTTTGCTACATAATCCTATCAGGAATTAATTATCTTACACTTATATAGTTGGGGAAAAAAATCTAGCTAGTTTGAGGAAAAATGCTAGAATAGCACATTAATTACATTGCTGTTTTTGTAAAAAATGCAACACCATGAAGGAATCATCTGCTGCAAATATCAATTATAGAATGTTATATAAAATAGTTAAGTTTCAGACCCACCACGCAAGAGTGGCGTACGCAGCGCCCTCTGAACTAATGCTGAAAGCGTATAAATAGAGGGCTGCAGCGGGACGTTGAAAATAGTTAATGATTATTTGTTAATGACGAACGTTTAGTGAGACCTAAGTATGCCTCCACTACGAAATGAGGAGAAATTCCAACAACTTACGGAGTGAACGAGGGAGGATTTTAGGCCTTTAAGAAGGAGGATTTTCCTATCTCACAATAGGATTTCGTGTGCAGAGGAACAGTTCTACAGTGATGCGAGTTTGGAAGCAGAGGACCGACGAGCACTGAACAACTCGAAAAACTTGCAGAGGACGACGGAAGGTCACTTCAGAACGCGAAGATCAACACCTGCTCTGCATGGTGGTGAATGACCGTGCAGCTTCCTCCAGGCAGTTGGAAGCACGCTGGTCTAATGTTACAGGTGTACTAATGTCGTCTTCGGCAATTCGCCGGTGGCCGCGGTAGCCGAGTGGTATAGGTATCGGACCGTGGCTTGCCTTGTCACGAGTTCGAGCCCAGTACCACTAAAGACCTGCCGTGTAGGGCAGCGATGCACTTTAAATCTGTAGAGAGCTGAAACGTCCTCCCGTTGGTGTGGTGTGGTAGTTAGGAGAGGGGGGTGCCAGTTCAGGTGTCGTCCACGTCACTTGACTATGGTTCAAAATTACGTGGTCCGTCGCCAAAAGCCCTCGTGTAGCTGAACAGTGCGACGTTAATATTCAATCAATCAATCAATTAATCGGCAATTCGCCGACGTTTGCTGCCCCATGGATTACGTGCAAGGGTGCCTTTATGCAGGATCCCCCTTACGGCAAACTATCGACGGCTGTGTCTGCAATGGGATCATGAGCACAAAGCCTGGCAAGCTGATTGGCACTAAGTTGTCTTTTCAGATGAATGACACTTCAATTTGTGGAACCATGATGACCGCATTCATGCTAAACGTGATGCCGGTGAACGCTGCCTTCCGTTAAGTAAAATAGTAAACATAGTGGCCTAAACTCGGAGTTACGGTTTGGGGTGCGATTTCGTATCATGGACGATCCCATTTGTTATGAATCGAGGGTAATCTCAATAGCAACAGGTACGTCAGTGAAGTTCAACAGCCCGAAGTCGTTCCTTTCTTTAAAGCATTCTTGGAGCAGGATAATGCACGCCCACATGTTGCAAAGACTGTTCGAGACTCCTGTTCAGCCCAACACATACAACTTTTTCATTGGCCTGCTTATTGAATGGTCGGCGTCTCGCTTGAGACCCGCGTCCTGCAGCTTCAAAAGACGAACTTTTGAGGCGCATATAAGCAATATGGAATTCTCTTCCACAAGCAGACATTCAAAATTTGTTTGACTCCTTGCCATGTCGTATAGCAAACCTTATTGCAGCGCGTGGTGGCTACACCAAATACGGATTTCGGACACTTAATATTGTTTTTTTGCTTTGGAAATTTCGTCATTTATTTGTTCTACGACAAGTCGTTTGGCATTCAATTTCATTTAATTAAGATGATTCTTCCAAGGTGATGCATTTTTTACAACCTGCAGTTTATTATCAAATGTTTGTTGATAATTTGCGTCTCGAATCTAAGACGCACTATTTTTCCAAAACTAATGCTATTTAAAATCGAGTGCGGCTTAGAATATTAGGCGAAACATTTGTTGGATGTAGAAAATTGATTTGCCATTCCTTTTAAAAGGAAAAATGTATCCGTCCTTTGTGGCCGCTTGCATTGCTGACTTATCCCATCAGCAATTTATCTCCAGTTTTCATCTGCTGGTATTTAGGAAATTTTTTTGCATAGTAATACCTCGACTTACGCGAACCCGGAGTTACGCGATTTTCAAAACTCGTTGCGAGCGTGATTGGTTTTTTTTCCATCACTGAAACTCCGACGGAATCAATGCCGGAGACTGATGAATTTGGTAATAGGATTGAGGAAGTTGTCGATCTTGGCAGGTAAATAAGTTTAGAAGTGGATAGTGATGAGGTTCAAGAACTGCTGGATTCCCACAATCAGGAGCTGACAATGGATGAGCTCATAGAAATGCATGAGCAAGACATTGAAGAACATGAGCTTTTAGACCCAATTTAATTAGAAGATCGAATGGCGGTTGGGAATTTGACAAAATGCTAATTGAAAAAAGGTTACAAATTTTGTAAAATACAGACTCCAACAAAGAGCATATTTTTTTTCAATAAAACAAGAAATAAAAAAAATTATTAGCATACTTCGAGACATTTTTGCTGGAGAGAAAAAAACATCTTTGAGGTGGCAGATTACTTGGTGAGATTATATGAAACCTACTAAATCAAAATATCATCTCCAGCCCCAACTAAAAATAATTTATATGAAATTATAAGTGAAATATTGTACTCCGACTTATATATATATATATACGAGAATTCAACTTACTGTTTTACTGTTTACTTCACTGTTTTCACTTAGTCCCATTTATAGCGTAAGTTCGGATAATTAGTGTGTATGCTTTTTGTTAGTCACCTAAACATCAAAAATATCGGTAATAGTATCAAGACGAGTTCACGATGATAGAAGTAGGAAAAGGAAGGCAATTTCATATGCAGAAAAGAAAAACGAAAGCAGAGCAGCGGCCACAGAAAATTTGACACGGATGAAATAAATATACGTCGATGGCGTAAACAAAATAATATAATTTTTTCTTGTAAATAATCAACAGTATTTTATAATTCTTCCACTAATAAAACATTTGTTTAAATTCTTTTTAAACAAATGTTGCATAGCAAATGCAATGGAAGGCATGGTAGACGACTTAGTGTGGAAAAATGGCAACGCTGGCATGAATTTTGTAGTCACCTGTGACAAAGGGAGTGACAAATCATTTTCGAAACACATGATATTGACGGTTAAAGTAATTATAGGTTCATGTATGTATCTGAAAGTTTTTAATACTAGTAAAATAAATTATTAATTTATTACTTCTAATTAAATTTTTTTTAAAAAACTCTTATGTATCGGATTTTGATAAACCTTTTACACTGTTTTTTATAATTTTTCAAAAACTTGTAGAGAATTCGGGGTGTGGCTTAAAATCGATGACGGCTGAGATTCTAGTAAATATGATATTTCTTTTTGGTACTTAAGTATTATCGCAACAATCGCCAACTGTATGATTACCCCGCCAAGTTTGCAACCCCGATTTTCTATGTGACGTATGCACTGAATTGGCAACCAGGTGCCTTGTTTCATAAAATGTCTCTAATAGGTTGCGATAATACGTAAGTACCTTTTTCTATGAATAAAAGGTGAATTTAATAAAATGAAACATACTTAATTCACGTTTTTCTCTGAAATTCAGGTAGAAAATTTTATAACAGTCAAAACCTGTCGATTGATTGTTAACGTCGCACTCAGATGCAGCATGATGAATGTTGGCGATGGATATCGTAACTTTGAGCCACGGTCTGGATCTCTTTAAAGATGTGAGATGAAGGTCAAAGTATTGATTTCAAACTGTCGTCGCTAGAAAGTAGCATGGTGACTAATGGAGGTTTAACTCTTGATTACCCACCCCAATCAAGTGACAAGGATGACACTTTGAGTTGTATCTCATTCTTCAAATTTCTATACCATAACACGTGAGGTAGCACAGCTTATTTAAAGTGCATTAACTCCCATTATTCCAAACAACAAAGTCTTAGAGCAGTGGTCCTTAAATTGTGGTTCGTGGATCCCCGAGAGGCCCCACCGCTTTTCAAGGAGATTCACAAAGGCCTATCATTTAATGCTCAGATTTCCCTTTTACAAACTCTGAGAAGGTTTGGGTGAAAACTGAAAAATATGCCATTGTAGCCTAAATCACTTAATTGCCCTGAATGAAAAAAAAACTCTACTAGTACACGTGTTTCGATCAAAAGAATATAAATTTGGTTTTTCTATTGTTTGCACCTACATAACCATTGCTACAACGTAATATTTAAAAAAATAGTAGAGCACACATGTTCAAAGATAAAGAACTGAATTATTAGCTCTGAATTCACTCAGATGCATGTTGGGAGTCAGGGAGCTGTGTTCAAATCTTGGGGGTTCACGATGTCTAGCTGATATATAAAAGGGGGCCGTGACAATTCTAAAGTTAAACAACAGTTGACCTAAAGGAATCAGAGCTAAAACCTGCGACTCGCCCATCCATGCATTCATGACAGCCACCTGGGTATTGTGTCGTTTTTAAATATGTCATTTTTAACAAGTTTCTTATATTTAACATAAAATTCAAAAAAATCCCCAAAATTAATATTTAGAGCAACTTAAATGTGAATCAATTGACTCTTTACCTGATATTCTCTTTGATATTCATTCATGCGTGTCACCGGATTCTTCATGGATTTGAACTTTAGTTGCTGAGAAAGAGCATTTACAGGAAACCACGTAGATCCACAGATATTGGCTTCTTCCAAAGCATCGTAGATAAACTTGTAGTGTTCCTAAAAAGTATCGATGCATGTAATTTACTACAAAATAAGTTATTCAATATAGTTTTAAATACGTAGTAGAATTCGAAAGTTCCCGGACTGAGTCTATAATTGTCAGAGAACCAACAGGACGATTGTTTTGATACCAGTAGTGCTGTGTTCAAAAAGACCAAGTGGGTTTCGTTTTTGCATTTTGTCCTGGACAAGAGTTTTAAAAAGGTAAGAGATGCAGATAATATTGAAGTATCACAAGTACCAGCTTTAAACAAAGTGCCTGTAATATCATTGTCTTCAACGACAAAATGTAAAGGGATCCACTGGAAGTGAATTCGAATACTTAGAGAGTTTTTTAGCTCATGAATCAATCCTTTTTAAGGTAATTTGATTCATGTTAACAAAAATACAAATACGAAAACGCGGTTTACTGAAATATACTCACCAAAGTTTCAATCATTCCTCTTCGTGAAGCTCGGAGCTTCTTTGCATATCCAAACACGTCATAGACGAAATCTTCCTCTGCCAGTTCAAGGTTGGCTTCGATGCACAGGTAAGCTCCAGTTCGTCCACATCCGTCGCTGCAACGAAATATACAATAAATGATGACAATTACTTGAGGTTTTCAAAATGTAGCATAAAACTAAGAAGTTTTTATCATTCTCACAATCGGATGCAACAATTTTACAATAATCATTTTCAAAGTAATTCTCAAGATTGTAACACACTTCAACAACTCTTATACCGACTTAAGCGATGGAATGTTTCTTTCAAAGCTGTTTCCTTGCATTTAAAATAATGCTATTTTCTAGACTGAACTCCGGTCCTGAACTTTCAGGAGAGTTTTAAGTTTTCGAAAAAGCCAAAAGTCTCACGGAGCCACATCAGCAGAATAGAAAGCCTGACGAAGTACATATATGTTGCGTTAAGCCGAGAAGCTCGGAATCAAATGAGAAGGAGGGCCATTATTATGATGGGAAGATACCACTTTCTCCGTCATAATCTACCCTTGTACTTCTTAGTAATGGTGTAGAGTGGTACGTACTCGCGTGATGAACCACATAGCTGGAGTCAAAGCTATCTTACATCATTCATGAAAAATTGCTTTTTTGATCTCACCGATGTTGGAGCATCCATTATGATGACTCCATGAGTTTTGTGAGACTTTTTTTTTACTTCAGAATTGCGAAGATTTACCAAGATTTATTGTTGTTGTTGTTGCTAATGCCACTTGTCTGACGGTGTCAGATCGAGGCCCACGAAATTCAGCGTGGAAAATGGCTGGTTTTTTACGCCTGTCATTAGACGTAGCTTTGAGTACCATGGAGGTGACAATACGATTTAGCTCTTTTCCACCCCAATTTAGAGGAGAACATCCTGGGGTCCTTGGCCACCCCACTAGACTTGGGGTGGTCAGAGGCCTCCTACCTTTATTCCACTTTCCCCTACTTTACGAGAAAACTTGCAGCTTGACGAATATTTTCCATGCCCCGAAGGCACTATACAATTACAACCATACAAGCCTGAGATTCGAATCCAACAATCCCTACCGTAAAACATTCAGCGTAACTGACCACTATGCTGGATGGGCGGCACCAAAATTTCTTCCAGTAGCCTTTTCAATACTTTTGTCAAAAATGTAATTCTGATAACGCTCACAAATATTTGTTTTTCACTTATCGGCAGTCTGCAGACAATTGACAGCTTCAACAGATAGAAAAAAATATTCTAATATGCTTAAGAATCATTTACGGTCATGAACCAATCGATGACTATTTTTTATTTCATTTAACAAAAATATTTACGGGGTCTCGTATATTTTAAGCGTACCTCGAATAATTTAATGAAATACTTTTAACGAACACATTGAAAACAAACTATTACAAATGTGAAAAGAACCTTACATTTGTTTCTAGCTTTGTTTTAATTATTTATGTCGATAATTTTAATAATACATAAGGTAATAGAGGTTATTAAACACATCCGATCATATTAACAATAAAGATGCATTACTTCTATTATTGGGGGAAAATTCTATATAAAAGATTTGAGACATCAACAGGTCTTTCAAATACTGCAAAGAAAGCCAAGACGAGATTAGGGAATGCAAAAGAAAAAAAATGGTTTCGGGTACTTATTAACGAGTTATATAGGGAAGGAGAATAAATACCATTTTCATTCTAGGAGAGGTTTTGTCTGGCAATATTCCAGGCTTACAATTTCGATTTCAATAATTGCCCGTCAGTGTGTCCTTTTTTTCGTCTATATTTTAACAAATGGTATTAGGACGGATTAAATCTATTTTACAGTTTGCAACTGGAAATGTTCATTTCCTAGTTGAACAATTATTGCTCATGGAAAATGAAACATTTTATTTCACGTTTTATTCACCGTAGAACACAACTGTATCCTCTTTTAATTTTCTGTGTCTTTCACTTGTTTCAGATCGAGAACAAATCTTGAACAAATGATAACGGTAAATTTTGATTAAGCATGTCAAACTTGTGCCCTCATATGTTGTCCACAACGAACATATCTTTGTGATCCATACGTAACAGCACGATACAATTGTGGGCCATGGGTAGCCTAGTGGATAGAGCTTTGGACTCCAGACCGGAAGGCCTGGTTTCGATGCCCGATGCCACCAAATACCCTCCGAGTACACACGAAATACGTACTCGTTAAATCAGTGGGTCCGAAGTCTTGGGGGCTGAGTCACGAGCGCAGGGACTGGAGAATATTTCCCTCCCTTTCAGTTCAATGCAGAAATTGTGGAGGTGGAGATAGGTGGTGTCGCCATCTATCGTCCCTTCGGGGAATTTCATCGAGCTAAATCGTACTGTCACCTGTATGATGCTCAAGGCCAACGACAGGCGTACTTTTAGCCCCTTGCCACGATGAATTTCGTGGGCCTCGATCTGACTACGTCAGACAGGGGGCATTAGAAACAACGAAATAATTTCATTAAAATTGTCACCAGTGGCGTAACGGAGACGATTTTTTAAGACCCCCTGCAAACTCAGGTTTGTGGCCCCAAACTGAATCTTACAAATGGAAGCATCAGTTCAGGCTTTGGGTCCTCTAGAACCCTGGGCCCCCGCAATGCGGGGGTGTACGTTACGTCACTGATTATCACATCATAAGCTTTAAAAATTATACATAATTATTGATGACAACCACAGCATTCACTAATGAAATAGTATCAGGATGTGTTGAATCGAAGCACAATTTCCTCCTTCTGTGATATTATATACCAAATATAAAATAGTAACCGATAATAAAACTAAATTTACCAAGTTTATTAATTTTGAGCCATTGTGCTCTGTTCGGCAATTTCAAGTTTTAGAAAAAAAATATTGATTTTGATCAAAATTTTTCATTATCATGCTTTAACTAATGTTGGTATGCTTTAGGTCTTTGCATTCAGTATACCTTTACCGAGTGGAAGTAAAATCAAGTAAAAGATGGCCCACGAATACTGGAATTTCAGAGAGAAATGCAAATTTGAGTATTTTTTTACTGAGACATATAAAATATAAAATGATATTTTTGTTACGTAACAACATTACTTGTGAATGTATCAAAAACATGTAACATAAAAACTCCACATGAAAAAATATAAGTAGCATGATACAAAGTACAAAAATGGTACTCCTGCTCTACCGAAGATAATTAAAAAAAGAAAAACTACCAGAATCACTACATGTGTGGCTTACGTTATTTATAATTACTGAAAATTGGTAGGGGCATGGAACAAAACTTAACACGAGTTAGGTTATGTTTGAACGAACTTCAAAAAGGCCGGTTAAATTGATTACTACACAAATCAGTATACTTAAAATCGAAAGCCGCAAGTGAATGTAATCTCTTGAAGAATTTTGAGAAGTATGTGAACAACAGGTAAAATAAAAAAATCACTGTAAGGAGTTAATGGATAAAAAATTATTCACACCTTCTATCAAGCTTTACTAATAAAAGTGGCGTAGCTAGGTATCCTAAAATCCTAATGCAAAAAAAAAAAAAAAAAAAAAAAACTTGAGGGCCCAATTTTGATTGGGTTTTATCAAGTAAAAAAAGTAAAAATATATTTAGTATTTTAAATATATACAAAGCTATAAATGCTTTAACATCAGCCCTTCTTCATGCTCTGCAGAATATGGCTACATACTAGATACTAGTGCATGCACGTGTATGAGTGTTCTTGTGTGAACTTTAGTGATTACCCATGTTCGATTTGACACATGATAGACAGGAAATGACACAAAAAATATGCATGAACAAGAAAATATAATACAATATTAATATAATTACTTTTAAAAATCACCCCAGTCACCCATCCGGTACAGTGGTTAGCGACGCTGACTGCTGTACCGTTGGGCTTGGGTTCGAATCCCGGAGAAGACATGGATGTTTGTAAACGTATAGTGCTTTCGCGGCATGGGGGTACTTTAAATAGCCGTCGAGCCTCAAGTCCCTTCGGGAGGTTGGTGGAAGGGGAAGAGAGGTGGAAGACCCCTGACCACTCCCAGGGTATTCACCCTCAAAATAGGAGTTAAATCGAGCTAAATCGTTCTGTCACCTGTATGGTGCTCAAAGCTACGACAGGCGTCACTGAACTTCGTGGGCCTTGATGTGGCCTTTGCCTATCAGGTGGCATTGATAATAATAACAAAAAAAATCAACCCCGAGAAAAAACAGAGGGGGGAAATAAAATTACATCAGTCTATTTTAGATACTAGATTGCGAAATATTGAAACAGAAAAAAGCTTATTGGGAATCATATTATTATCAAAAATAAAATGACCAAGAAGAAATAGCTTCCTTTGTAGGTTTTTTAAGATGTATTTTCATGGAACTTGAAGTATATTTTCAAGTAACGTTTAGAAAAAGGAAAAAAAAAAAGCTTTTCAATAAGCAAAGCTAGCAACTATACAAACAAAGGAAAGAATTTCTGGGGCATTCCCTATAGATCAAAATTATTTTCATCTGAGTTGCGTGCCCTGATTATATAGTAATGTTGCATTCTTTTATATTTATATCTTAAAATTGGGAGAAATTATTGCAAGTAGGGTTTACTTGGTAGTCAGGGTCCGAGGCCCCCCTAGTGATTGAGGGCTCCGGTGCACGGCACCGCTTAGTCCATTGGTAGCTACGTCACTGCGAATAAAGTTGTAGAGAGTTTCCGCTCGCATTCGTGTGAGGGTTTACCGAATGAAGAGATATCTTTAAAATCAAAAATATTTTTATTTTTATCACTTTCAACTAATATTAATTTTTGCAGTAGCTAATGGGAGCGAATCAATTTTATTCAATAAATATGATTATTATTAAAGAATACCTATCTAGAGAGTAATACAGACAACACAGCTCAATTCCTTGGACTCGAACCACAAGGTTCCTAATTTTGTTTCAATATACATGGACAATTCAAATATAAATTTTACAAGTACGATTTAAGCTAACATCAATACATCTAACTGCTATCTATCTCTCCTAGCTCACTTCATTTCCCTTGAAATAGTAGTTATACTTAGCATAAGTCACGGATCCTATTCAGGAAGAGGTTCTCCAACCAAACTACGAATAGAAAGAGTTTCCCTTAAGGATTAGAGGACAAACCGAAGAGAACCAGTTAAAAGTCATTTCTTGGATGTACTTGGATGTCGAACCTCCATATAACGAACCTCTATATTGCGAATTTTTCTATATAGATAACTTTTTCCTGGAACCAAGAACATTTCACGATTTTCTTCGTAAAATAACCTCTCAATAGCGAAGTGCATTTTCTGTATAAGGAACTTTTTTTTCTTGTGATTCACTTTTTTTCTTCCAATTTTTAAAATATAAAGGATGTTGCTTTAAAATTTGGTATTTATCCAAACAGCTTATAAATTGTTATGAAAAATCGATATGTTACAAAATTATGATTCATCGAATTCTTGTTGAAAATGTTATGAACTGTGACGGATCTTTACGCGACCTTCCCATTAATTCTCTTGGGGAATCTTTGGGCTAGCATTCGTGTTTAATTCAAAGCCATCTCTCTCAAGAAGAAACCATGATATGTAGATTAGTTCGACTATATAAAGTCAGAGTTTTGTAATTGTAAGAAGAATGAGCTGAGAAGCTGTTACAGTCGCCACGAAGGTAAGATAGAATAAAGTTGATTTTAGCAGCTCAAGTTTAATAGCGGTGTTTACCACTGTATTAAATTAGGGGATTGGAGAATTGTAGTCAACGATAAATTAGGTTAAATTTAATTGGTTACTTGCGCTTGTTCGCATAAGCTTTATTGCTTTCTCCCTATCACTCCTAGGACATTAACTTGAAATTTAATCTGTTGTTGATTCGTGTGCTTGAGAAGAAAAAATATTGGTTATAATGGAAATTTCTGGTTCTGCTTTTACTTCTCCCACACTCTTAGGTAGGCAAGACGGTGAAAGAGCAACTTCAGGGGGAAGTCTCTCATAGAACATGTGTCTATGAAGATGGCGACGAGGCAGTTTTGAAGCGAATACACACAATGCGATATAAAAATGTTTTGATCTCTAGACCCTTCGTAATAGAGAAAGCGCTTCAATTAGTGAAGGTATTAAAATATGACCACTTTCTAGAAAAATTTAAGAAAAAACTGGGAAAAGTTGCATTGCACAGATGCGAGGCGTATTATGAAACAAAGCATTTTTTTAACAAAACAAATTTTATGAGTAATTAAATTTAAGGATGCATGTGGTAATGTATGTTTAGAATTTCAAGTTATAAAGTAGCGTATGTTTTAAAGTACTTGTACACTTTAAGCTAGAAAATGTCCGCAAAATTCCTTTTTGATTACTATTAATATAATATTATTTTCTTAGCGTTGAAAATACAGTATATTCTTTGACATTCTTTTTTCTTGTTTTCCTTGCAGTTTTTCTTTTTTTTATGGTTAAGATATATAAAATAAACAGATATTAATTTACCAAAAAGGTGTGAATAATTACATTTTTAATATATAGTGTTAATGAATTAAATTTTTTTATGTGGTTTATAAAGTATATTGAAATATGAAAGATGATATAGCGAGCTTTTTCTCTGGATTTAAAGACTACGTTAAGGTATCCGACTACGTTCGGAGCCGTGATTTTGCAAAAGCGTATAAATGGATAATATGATATTTAGTGTCACTTAGATTAGAAAATAGATATAAAATTGTTTTAAGAATAGTATTACAATAAAAAATTATTTAAGTACGATACTTTGACAAAAAAATGAGAATAGAATGACCCATTTTCAAAATATTCTCCTTTTGTGAAAAATGCTTCTATTATAATATTTTGTCTGATTATAGATCAGACCTCTGTACAGAGGCTCAACTAGAATTTTTGAAATATATAACATAGAAGTGGGTGTTTCACGACAACAGAAGGGGATAAATTTTAAGAAAAAAACGCCAATAATTATTTCAATGGGTTGTAACTCTTAAATAATGTGAACTTTTCAAAAAAAATAGTTCAGACTCTCTGGAGAAGTCTTCACTTTATATAAGCAAAATATTATTTTGGAAGCATTTTTTATAAAAGGAATTTTGAAAAAAAGTTATTCTAAGTTAATTTTTTAAAGTTTTTAACTAACTTTTTTTTGTCAAAATGTCCTTAAAACAATTTTATACGTATATTCTAATCTAATTAACACTAAATATGATGAAAATTATCCATTTATGCGTTTTTTTAAAATTACGGTTCCAAACGTAGGAAATAGAGTTACGACAGTATAAAATAGAGTAAAAATAGAGTTAATAGAATTAAATAGAGTAACGACAGTATTTCCTCCCTCCATATTAACCAATGGCAAAAAATAATAAACAAAAGCAGTTTTACATAGATTATCATTTTCAGTTAAACATATTTTTATGACTTCAAAAGAGGTGATACACAGAAACTACACCCAATTACAGTTTATTGTAAATACTTCCAGTTACTGTACCTGCAGTGGACTACTGCGGGCCCTGTGCTTGGATATCGCATCATGTACACCTGAACCCTCCTACGAAATTCCAGCAGAGCACTGGGAAAGGGGCACGTATGCGATGGCCAGTTGGTGTAGTGGAGCTGGACAATCTCCCGCTCTTCTTCTCCCTGGAAAAATAAGAGAGGTAAGTTGAGAAGATTACATTATTACCGATCTTATACATTCAGTATCTAACTACTGATAGCACTGTTTTCAATTGAGAAAACAAAATGAAAAAAACCAGTTCCTGTTGTTTTTCTAAATTAAAAAAAAATTCAATATTTATTTAAAAAATATATACTTGGATTTAGATATACAACAATCTATCACTAGCATCATTTAAAGTAGTGTCCTTGAACAGATAGACGCTTCTAACGCTTTTGTGCCATTTAAAACATTTTTTTAGAGCATTTTTTTTTAGGGATGGTGCGCAGACACTTCGTCGTCTTCTGCCTGTGGTCTTCTTTGTATTGTAATCTGGTTCTCTTTTTCCATTTTTTTTGTATCTGAGAATCCCCTAGCTTAACACAAATTTTAATGCAAAACCGTCGCTTAAATTTTTCGGTTATTGAAATGTGAAAATCCGAAGGCGCTCACGTATATTCTCTCACTCACAATCATCGGCGGTCTGTCAGCAAAGTACAGCTTTTGCAAGCAGGAAAAAATTATCAAAAATGCCTTATAATCACTTGTATAAATGAACTAAAAGCTATGGCTGTGGTTATTTTTTTAGCACATGCGATTGGTTCGTTTTCAGCCATCTCAGAGTATTGAAAACGATAAAAAGAACAGCGTTTAATATAAAGTCTTTGATTTAAAAATAGAATAAAAAACTGTGTGTTCGGTATGAAAATTTTGACTGCAATAAAATCCTTAGCTTAAATGATTCTTCGAAAGGGACATAAAGCAGGATTTTGAAATTATGTGATACATGAAGTTAAATAAAAAAAAATAATTTACTTTTGAAAAATTCAATTTATATAATGTTCAGTGTTTCTCATGCTGTTTTAGCTATACCTCTTTTACATCCTATTCATTACATCAAATGCTAATGATTAAAAAATATTGCAAAAATGAAAATTTAAAATAAGCGACGGCCTTGTAATTTTGAACCATGATCAAGGGATGAGGACGACACTTAAGCTCTGTCCCCCCCCTTTTAACTTCCACAGCACCCCGTGGCCACGGTAGCCGAGTGGTATAGGTATCGGACCGTGGCTTGCCTTGTCACGAGTTCGAGCCCAGTACCACTAAAGACCCGCCGTGTAGGGCAGCGATGCACGTTAAATCTGTCGAGAGCTGGAACGTCCTCCCGTTGGTGTGGTGTGGTAGTTAGGAGAGGGAGGTGCCAGCTCAGGTGTCGTCCACGTCACTTGGCCATGGTTCAAAATTACGTGTTCCGTCGCCAAAAGCCCTCGAGTAGCTGAACAGTGCGACGTTAATATTTAATCAATCAATTAATCCACAGCACACCCAAGAGCAGCCTCGACATATTTAAGGTGGAGAGACCTTCTCTATACGGCCGCACCTTGCATCCAGTTACAGGCCAATATCTCTCCTTCCCACTATCGGTAAACTAACTGAATCTATTATTCTTCATAGATTAAAAAATTTTATCAATGAAAATAACATTCTCAATCCCAATCAATATGGTTCACTAACAAACTATCAACCTTACACCCACTTTTAAGACTCTAACCGAAAATATCTCTGAAGGTTTCCAGAAAAAGAAAAGCACGGGAGAAGTTTTTCTGGACATCCATAAAGCCTTCGACCGTGTTTGGATTAATGGACTCACTTTCAAGCTTATAACCTATAAAATTCCACACCCCCTCTGATTCACCTTATTCACTCATATCTCACTAATCGTTCCTACAGAATTAGAATTAACAAGACCCTTTCCTTTGAACACTCTGTTTCTGCAGGGTGTCCCCAAGGTTCCTTGCTCGGTCCCCTCTCTCTCTCTGCTCTTTAACCTCTATATTAATGATATCCCAGACTATTCACTTACAAAAATTAACCTTTACGCTGATGATATTGCCATTCACGCTACGTATAAAAAACTTGCAACAATTTCCTTCGCTATAAACAAACACTTACTCCACCTGCAAAATTTCTATGACAAATGGAAAATAAGTATAAACGTTGAAAAATCTACTGCCATTATTTTCACGAAAAAACCTTCGCTCCCACCACCTATCATCATGTACAATAAACAGATCCCCTGGTCTCAGGAAGCCAAATATCTTGGAATAATTTTCGATACACACCTAACATGGAAACAACATATATTTTACGTTCACGATAAGTTCCGGAAAATTATGTTTAAACTTTACCCCCGTAATTGGCCGGAATTCATTTTTAAGTATAGAAAACAAAGTGCTTCTCTATACAGCCGTTATGAGTCCCATTTTAGCTTATGCAAGTCCAGTATGGGGTTATGCCGCTAAAACAAATATTAATATATACTTGATACCCTGCAAAATTCTTTAATACGTATGATCGTCAAAGCCACAAGATACATGCGTAATGACGACATACGTAATGCTCTTAAAATTAATAGTTTCAAATATCATATTCAGAATATTGCAATTAACTTTTTTAACGATTTAAAAGCAACCAATAATATCAATATGCAAAATTTATCTCATACCCCTAATGACAAAACAAAAAGACCAAGAAGAATTCTTCTTGATTCCTACAATCCCCCGTAATTCTATTTTTTCGTGCAATAATTTTTATTGCACACCTTAATTGCTAAAATTTTACTTTCTTTTATTTTTGTCAATATTTTTCTCTTGCTCTCCCCACTGGACTTGCGCCTCCCCATTTTCTAAAACTCAGCCCCCAGGGCAGCCAATTGGAGTCAATGTTCACTGTACCCTGCATCCAATCAGAGAGCAACATCTAAGCTCTCAGCTAAGCCAAAAAACTCTAAAACTTTCCACCCAGAAGAAGAACCATAGCCACG
This sequence comes from Trichonephila clavipes, assembly GCA_019973935.1. Lineage (NCBI taxonomy): Eukaryota > Metazoa > Arthropoda > Arachnida > Araneae > Nephilidae > Trichonephila > Trichonephila clavipes. The sequence goes on from BMAU01008749.1 coordinate 289,698, forward strand.
CCTCCCGGATTCCATCGCTCGACCAATCACCATCATGCCACTCAGCAGAATGGAAAACACCACTTTTGTCAAGTCCAGCATCATAGACTATCACGATATGGGATTGAGGACTGTTCTTACAGTCCGGACGCCCAAAGAATAACGCCTATTCTATACGGCCGGTTTTTCAGTGGCACTAGGCTCGAACTCATGACTAGCCAGCCACTTGTCCCCTTAGCTACTGCGACCTCTACGCGTAATGCTAACACGTTGCTTACTATCTATAAACTGTAATTTAAAAGTTACTAATTGATAAAGGAAAATCTGTAGCGTTAGACCAAAATAGTTGTTCTAAGATAGCAGTTAAATTCAAGATTTAAAAAGTAAAAAACTAATATTATCTGATTTATTTTTGAATTTACGCAACTTTAAATTATTATATAGAAACTTAATCTGCTTTTAATTTGGTTTATTCCTTGTTTATAAAAGAAATTTCTAAACAAAAAGCTGCATTCCCAATTATTTTACATCTATTAAACAAGTCTTGAGAAAGCGAAGTCGAAAATTTCTAAATAGATTATTTAGAAATATTTATCAAATATTTTGTAATAAAATATTTAAAAAAATATTTTACTGAGACATTTGTGTTTTAATAAAATTTTTAGATGCGTTTTTTTTTGGCGAACTCTTACTTTTTATTTCATTTATAAAGCTCTTTATGCAATGCTGAGCTCTTTATTGTAACTAGTATCTAATTTATTTTGTTTATATTCCATATTACACGTTTTTACAAGAAAATTTCAACGAACGAATCAATAATTTCAAGAATGCCGGGGAAAAATTTTTTCAATTCAATGTTTCCGAATTTATATTACTTCTGAAAAGTATATATTTTATGCAGGCGCAGTATTCTTTTTCTTTTCCCCTTACACAAAGAAAGAAGGATTTAAAGATAAATATCTTAAGACATAGATTTTTCCAGGGAAAAAATAATGCATAGTTAGAATATGAAAACAATATATATACTTTTATTCCTATAAAATAACAAAAAAGGGGGATTCACTTCTTTAAAATAGTAAGTGGAACAAAATCCATTTACTGTTTTAAAATATGAAAAAAATTAGAATTGCTTAAAAAGAGAAAAACGGATTTTCTTTTATACTTATTTTATAATATTTTTAATGCTCATTTTGACATATAGAGTTTATTTTGAAATAATTAAGGTCCCCCCTTCTATATATGCTTTCAACTTCGTTTAATCGCCTCAGTTATTTCATCAAAAGCATTTCCAGATCTATTGTAAGGCTTGCTTAAACAGCGAGTATGCCTCTTAATTTTGAGTTCTGGTATGCTGACGAGGACGACATGTTAATAAGAACCCTAAAGATATATCCCTGATATGTTGAACATGCGTTAAGCCTTACGTGGTGAAATTCTTTGTTTGAAATTTCGATGCCTGAGTAACCCAACATATAAAGATTATGAAGTCCAGGTCTTGGTCATGAGTTCTTAGTTGTATTGGAAATCTCCAAAAAATGTTATGAATTTGGGAATTTCACTTAGTTTCAGTTTGAAAGTAATTGGCTCTACCCCGATAGCATTCAATTTACTTCTTTCGAAAATCTGTCTTTGATTCATAAATGCACAAGCCTCAAGTTGCATGTGGCTCTATTTTGAATGAACATATTGGAGTCGATTCTTCACCAGAAGACGCTGCGATCTCTTACCGAGTGTCACGTGAGGATCAAGTAAACAAAAGCTGATCATATTGGTTAGTTTCAAAACTAGAGGGTGCTGTGTTCTTTTATGCTGTCTGTTGAGCACTGTGTCACGTAATTATGAGTTGGATGAATCGAGCCCATTCATGACGGTCACATGATAAAAGCAATCACGTGTTCCCGACTTTACTCAAAACTGACATTAAATTAACTTGTGCTTGTTATTCTATAATGTAAAATTTAGATCAGATTTCAAATTTCATAATTGAGTACAGATGCTCAAACATAATGAAAATAATTCTTCAAAAAGATTTTAAAATTAAAAATATAAATTTTACTTTATTATTCGTGTACTTTTAAATAAAGTATATTTTGCTAACTTATGTTCGTTATTATTGTTGACAAATATGTGCTTTTTAAGAAAAAGTTTCTACACAGATCAAAAGTTGGCAACAACACTTCGAATGAATAAATTAGTTGCTTAGTAAGTGTATTGTAAGCTAGATGGCATGCTTTTTTACCAAAACAAAATAGACAATCTGGATATACTGCTCTGTATTTTTTCCCGATGAATTTCTGAGATATTTATTAAGCATTAGATTATACGTAAAAAACAACTGTATGCCTTGCATTATACTGAAATTTAAGAAAAAGGAGATAATTGAAAACAATTTAAAGAAACATGGTGACCTTTCTTATTTTCACAGTCCTTATGAAAAAGTTTGCCAGTTGCTCTTCTGCTAGCAAAGTTATTTCCAAGTTGCCATATTCTTCGGGTTTGTCCAAATCTGTAGGCCAATACTGAACACACATTACCTATAGGGGAAAGAAAGATTAGATTATATTTTATTTACTGAGAAATTTCAATATTTTAAAATTGGTTTGCACCAAACGTAATAAGGTCTAAAATATGCGATTGGCATGAAAATACATATTGATCCTGGATCTAGAAATAATATTAAATTATACTCCTTATTAATATTTTAATTTGTGTTTTAGCTTTCGGAGTTGTTTTTCTTGTAGTTCTCGTAAGTTGATTGAAGGGCGTAGGCTTTACACATTTTATAAAATGTTTTCATAGAGTGTATATTTTTTTTGTTTCATAAATTTGTCAAAAGCAGAAGAAAAATCTACCTACCTTACATTTGTGGCCTTTTGATCCCGTTATAGACGCGTGTCTTTTGCTGCTGTTATTGGTTGAATTCTAAGATTGCTCCATTTCAGTTATTGGGAATAGTAGTACTTGTTAGAGTGCTCAATATGAAACCTAATATGTAAATTATTGTTATTTACATATTATCGTAATCTATTGGCGACATTATATGAAACGAAGCACCTAGTTGCCAATTCAGCATGTACGATACATAAGAAATCAGAGATGCCATCTTGGCGAGTTATTAATAGAGGTGGTGATGGCTGCGATAATACGTAAGAGCCAAATTATTCATTCACAACGAAAAAATAAGGTGATCTGGGAATGGGTAAATTTCAAGTATTATTGTTCCTGTTACAAAACCAAAGTTGATGAAGGATATCAGTAAATTTATATACTTTTACAACACCAAAAATTAGAAAATAACAACTATTATTCAGGATAAGAGGGAAAAACTCTTACACAGCATGGTTTAAAATGAAATAGGTTGTACTAGCTCATAAAATCTTTGACGATTAATATCTGGCAGGAAATTAATCTTTGGCCGTTAAACTCTGGTATGAAGTTAACCTTTGGCGATTAATTTATGACATACAGATAATATTTGGCATACAGTTAATCTTTGGCGATAAATTACTAGCATAGGCTTAAAAGTTAAGTATCTGTGTCTCTCCACTTTTTTATTCTAGGTGTTGAATTTATCCATTTTCCCAAATGCGTGGATTTGTTAGGTTTTTGATATTTTGGAAAAGTTCGAACAGTAGTACAGTGTACCATTAAACTCACAGGAGAGGGCATGACTAAGAAAATTCATTTGGGGACGAGACTTGGTGTAATGGTAGTGCTCCTTTATGGTGTTCAACTTTCAACATATTAGCGCCGAATGGTCAGTCAATTCGGAGAAAATAGCCTTCGAAATTCAAGTTTAGCTTTTATACAAATATATATATATATATATATATATATATATATATATATATAAGTTTTAATTACATCCAGTGACGCAGTGGTGTAGTTGGTAATACGCCTGCTTTCTACATGGGTGGATAGCGTTCGAGTCGCGCGAGGAACATTTTCTTCAATTCATTTAATTATTTTTTAAGTTTAAATAAATTTATTCAAAAAGATCTTATTAAATATTTTATATAATTATAAAATAATTAAATTAATAATATATAAAAGGACATATTATTTTCATTTAATTAATTCTAAAATAATTAATTTAGTAACAATAATAATATATTTTAAAGATTATTTTATAATATATGTAATATATATATTTTATCTATAATATATCGTATTTCACATCATAAAACTATTTGTAGCTAACTTTTATATAAATATCATTTCATATTTAATATAATATATTTTATTATAAATATTATTTATTAATATAAAATATATTTATTTAAAATAAAAAAAATATTTATATAAAATAAAAAAATATTTATATAAAATTAAAAAAAAATATTTCTATAATTACAGTACTTTTTTAATTTATAAAATTCAAAATAATTACATAAAGTATCATTTAATATTAAAAAAACATTTCATAAATAAATTTATTTAATTTAAAAAAAACAATTAAAACTGAATTGGAAACAAAAAGTTGTTTGCGCGATTCGAGCCCTATCCGCCCCCTTAGAAAGCAGGCACACCAACAACAATACCAGTGCGTCACTGGAGGTAATTGAAGCTTAATTGTATGAAAGATAAGCATGAATTTCGAAGGCTATTTTCTCCGAATTGACTAGCCATTTGACGGTAATATATTGAGAGTTGAACACCCTAAGGGAGTAATAGCCACGCCTCCCGGATTCCATCGCTCGACCAATCGCCATCATGCCACTCAGCAGAATGGAAAACACCACTTTTGCCATGCCCAGCATCATAGACTCTCACGATATGGGATTGAGGACTGTTTACAGTCCAGACGCCCAAAAGGAAACGCCTATTCAACGCCTAAGGGAGTACTACCATACTATTACCCCAAGTCTTATCCAAAAATAAATTTCCTTAGTCGTGCCCTCCCTTGTCAGACTATTACTGTCTTGCGGCATATCACATATTACCTACGTTAATTCCAACTTCAACTTAAAAAAACCCAGTTACGTTAGAGATTATAGTTTTTAATCACCTTGCATTGAAAGGATTGGATAAAATCAGTACGATGTTCGCTATTCGTTTCTGGAACAGTTTTCAAATCGTGCCAATTAGATCTCTGGCAGTTAATACGATGTTACCTCACCAACTTGGCCAAAATGTAAGAAAACATTTGATGCAAATTTCTGTAATGGATCGATGTCAAAATTAAAATAGTTGCAAAACAGCTGTGCTAAATATACATAAATATGGTACACATTACATAATTTTTTTCACCATAACATAGGTCTGAATTAGAAGTGAACTGAAATTTTCACTGTTGTTGTCTTTTTTAGAATGATTTCTGAATTTATACACAACCTGCATGCGAATTTTAACTATACGATTATTTGAAATAAAACTCAATTATACAATTAACGCAAAATAAGCACAAAATTTCAAAATCTTTACGATAACTAAGAGCCCTGAAAAAGATGAATAATTTGGCGAATTGAATCATATCCACACACACAGTATAAGAAAATAATCCTATCTTAGAATACATATAACAATCCCAAATACCAACATTATTTCCGGGTCTATAATATACACTCTTGGATGTATAAAAATAAGAGCATCTACTGTGTTGTTATTATTAATAGTTATATAACATCTTATATTCACTTACTAGGTATTATACCGTCGACACATTCATCAAATGATGATATGTTGTTAAAATCCGCGATATGTAGGCAATAGAGGAAAACTGCGTTTCCGCTTATATACAAAAACAATAACCTTGTTCTTGTAATAAATATAAAAAATTTTACCTACGTAACATATTTAAATGTTTTGCACGAGGATTAACTAATAACATAAATTTGTACGCTTATAAATAAGACAAATATTATTATTTTTATTATTATTATTTTGTATGAGGATTTACTTGTAATATAAATAAGTGTATCTTTATAATTACATTTACAGCAATTTTTTGTGTTTACTCAAATTATCTGTTAAACTGTTTAAGTAGTTTGTTAAAAAAGTAAAAAAACTTCAATTACAAATTTTTTTTGTCAAATGTTTTTAAGGTATTTCTTATGATGCGTTGTTTAATGATACTTTTGATCCACAACTTTCTTCCAAGAGTTATCAGTAGCAAAAAACAACAACAAAGAGCTCATAAAAAGCAGCCGTTGTTCCATTTTCTGCCAGAACATAACGCCACGAGCAAGCTAAGATTAGTGAAATAATCGCCCTGAGACTTTTACTGTCCTCAAAATAAGTTTTCTGAAGAATCTTCAGATTTCTCTTTTAGATACAGAAAGTACTTTTTCCAGAATGAGCCGGGTTGCAAGGATGGCGAGCAGTTATTTTCTTTCTTCACGGAATGCGTACAAAAAGTTTCGAGACAAAAAAAATGGTGGCGTCTAACTCAGCTGGCCTGTAATCAGAAATACCATGGATGACCCAAGAGTTTTTTTACTTTTAATAATACTTCGAAGTAGTATATAGCTCGTTTACCTTTATAGTTACGTAAGTAAAGAAAAGGAAATTCATCAAAAAATTAAATGTGCAGTGAAATATCTCTAGTTCTTAGTGTTCCGAATTTTGTGTAAAGAATTTTTAAAATAGTGAAAATAATTTATATCTGGATGTGTATTACGTTTATAGTGCTCTGTGCTGTATTTATTTCATATTAAAATTGTAATATTCACAAGCAGCACCGTTTCCTACATTATAATGGTGATTCAATGGAAACTTGGCGAAATCTTCGCGATAGAGCCAAGTTGGCATCCTTTTTGGCGACCATGTTGGCGAGTTGGCAACCATTTTGGTCATAATTTTTATCGAATTCTCGACCTTATGAATTCCTCTGGAAATTAGTGGAGAAATTTACTGATATCACGATCCATGACGCAAGCGATCTTTCGAGAAGAATCCATTAGGCCCATAAAAAGGGAGTCGCTCGCCGAAGGGAGTCGCTAGTCTCGTTTTGACCGTGAAGAGTCGACTAGTGATTAGTTATTACTGCGGCTGTTGTGTAGGACGAGCGAGTGCTTGTGAATAATCTTTTACATACTTGTATTTTAGACGCTGATAGTTATGCCTGAGCGCCATAGAAGGCATGAAAGCTTTCTGAGATTTACTCATCGAGTTTGAGTACTCTATCTTGTATTTCAAGGATAGTTTTTGGACGATAAACTTCCATGGATCCTGAAGAACTGTCTTGCTGTTTGTGATCAATTGCATAAAATCCTCGAATCCCGATGCACGTAACATTATAAAATTTTTACGTCACAGAATTCTTAGCGAGAACGACTAGGAAGACTTTGTTAGGAGTTAAAATTGAAATTGTCTTCTCTTTGGCGTTTTCTTTTTTTAGTAGAAAAAAAGGGAACTTATAACAAAGCAGTGTGTAACCTTCTAAATCAATGCACCATTCCTTCTAACCAAATATGAATTAAGAGAAAAATCAGATGCCCCAAGACAAGGGAAGAGTCAAAACTCTTCTCGATGTAGTCGAATTAAGTACTTAACTGTGGCCTCAAAAAACCAATTCTCTGATTATTTGTTATCGATTCAAAACTTGTTTTAAAAAGCAAAGTTACGATTATCCAGCATTATGAACTGAAGGAAGTATAGAAAATGTAACATTAGTTGAATTCCAAACATCAATTAATAATCATAACAAAATAAAAGCATTTAAACTAATGTTTCTCAAACTGTGAGGCGCGCCCCCTAGGGGCGTGACAACCCTTACGAGGGGGGGGGCGAGTCAACTGAAAAGTCGAAAACAAAAGATTATTTAAAAAAAAATTTTTTTCTGAAAGAAAACAAATCAAATACATTCTGACATAATAAAAAAATAAAGCACACATTTATACCGATATAATATACTTATAAATATATCAGTACTGTGCAATGTATTCTTTAATTAATTTAGCAATACTAAGTTAAGAACAATTTTAATAATTACCAGTGACCTCATGGGCCTGTCATACATAAAATTATATGCAAAAATTAACACTCCTCTTGTTAATTTGTAAGGTTTATCATTGATTCTTTAAATACCGATTAAAAATTACGCGGTTTGCTCCCCAATGCCACCGCTTAACTCGTAGGTGGACGTATGTGGTGTATTGGAGGTGGAGTAGAAAAGGAATAAAAAAATAAGCAAATCCAGTGCAAACATTGTCAGGGGCCTTTCATTGTATTCCAAAGACTTCGGAATAATTTTATGGATAGTAGTGCACAGAAAAGATCGTACTTCCGAAAGACGTATATATACGTCCGGAGCAATTAACGCACTGGCTGAGCGAGACGTTCATGGTGGCACTTAAGCGGTAAAAGTCGTATGGTAGTTTTAGCGTCAAAGTATAGTATAATTGAATTCAATATTGTTATTGTATAGAAAGAGGGGGGATTGATGAAAGTTATAATTGAATATTGGGTCGCAAATATTGCAAGTTTGAGGAGCATCGATTTAAACTAACGAACTCGTAGCAAACCTGAAAAAAAATTAAAAGGGAATATTGTATACTGTATACAAATGATTCAATTCTCTGAACTTGGTGAAACATTTTCCCAATTGAATCATTTAAGACTAATCTCGAATTAATTTAAAACAAAACTTTTTAAATATAATTCGCTTTACATTTTTAGCTTAGAACTTGTAAGGAAAACAACGAGGGTTTGGTAAAGTAAAAGTATAATATTCTTTCAGGAACTCACTCAGAGACTCTGAATCGTCTTTTATAAGGAATGATGCCAACTTTCCAGCTATATACAAATAATGTTCTATTTGGCTAGATTACCCTCATAATTAATGATGAGAAATCCTCCAATTTGTTCGTGATTTCCTTGTTCTATTAGTCAAACTGTCTTCTCCTACTTTAGAAGACATTCAGAGGCTACTATTATTTATTTTACGAATTCGATGAAGCTGACACTATCAAGAATATTTTGTTAATTTATAGATGAAGAAACAAATAGCTAAAACAAAATTTCTGTTTACTGAACAATTGAATTTTCAGCAGCGGCGCGGCGTAACGTGTATCCCCACAACCCACGCATTGCGGGGGTGGGCAGGGTTCTATGGGACCCAAAACCTATATTATCTTATGGTTTTGCAATCCTTTGTAAAGTTCAACTTGGGAGGCCTAAACCTTACTTAGCAGGGGGCCCTAATATTTTCCGTTATGCCACTGATTTTCAGTAAATACAGGATCAGAGAGAAAGCCTTAACCTTTCCGTAAGTCGTTAACTTAAAAGGTTTTTTGTTTGTTTCGTGTTAATTTTTAAGTGAAAATGTTAGTTTATTTTTCTTTGAAATTAATGTAAAATATAAAGAAAGAATATTACGAGGGCTGTTTTTTAAGTAAGGCCCCTTTGTTTCTTAAAAAAAATAGCGACAGTATTTTGTTTCAAAACACCTTTATTTTAGGATTGCACATACTTTCACCTATTTTTCTACACAGTTGCCGAGTTTATTGATGCACTTGTCATGCTTTAGAACTAATTTTTGAAAACCCTCTTCAAAGAAGTTTGCCGCCTGGATAGCCAAGAGTTCACGGCCGCTTTCACTTCTTCATTGTCACTGAAACCCCTCCAGCCAAGACAGTGTTTAAAGTACCGAACGAAAAAAAGGTGGAAACCGCTCGGAGCAAGATTGGGTCTGTATGGTGCATGGTCCAAAACCTCCCAGCAAAAAGATTCGATTAACTTCCAAGTCATTCGAGAAGTGTCAGGCCTTCCATTATCGTGGAGGAGTATAATACCTTTTGACAGCATGCCCCGCCGTTTGTTTTGCAATACTCTTCGGAGCTTCGTAGAGTTGCGCAGTAGGCACCAGAGTTGATCTTTGTTTCTTGTCGCATAAAGTCTATCAGTAAAACACCGCACCGGTCCCAGAACATTGTTGCCATATAATTTTGAACTTTGACAGCGTTTGTTTGGCTTTGACCTTGACGGGAGAGGATGTGTGTTGCCATTCCATCGAATGTTGATTTGATTCCGGGGTGATATGGGATACCCATGTTTCATCTCCAATAACGATTCGACTCAACATATCAACCCCTTCTTCGTCGTAATGAATCAAAAAAGTTCAATGAAATGGCAAATCTCTTCTCTTTGTGTTCCGTTGTGAGTAGTCTGGGTACCCACCGATAACACAATTTCTTAAAGTTGAGGTTTTCAGTCACAATTTTGTATATCACCAATCGAGAAACGTCGGGAAATCCCAATGAAAGAGTGGTTATCGTGAATCATCTCTTATTCTCATGAATTTTTGTTTCAACTGCTTGCATCAAATCATCAGTGATTACAGAGGGACGGCCTGAGCGTTCTTCGTCATGGGCGTTTGTTCGCTTATCTCTAAACTTCCTGACCCATTTTCGAACTTTGCTGTCACTCATTACTTCTGTGCCATAAACTTCTGTTATCTGGCGATGAATGTCTGCAGCTGATATGTTTTTCGCAGTCCAAAAACGGATAACAGACCGTATCTCACACTTGGCGGGCGATTCAAACACCTTAAACACTTTAAACACGCCACCACCTAACATTTTTCATGACTCCATCTAAACCTTTTTTGGAAAATGAATAGTTTCTCGCGTAGCTGACTTTAAGGTCATATCCTTTGAGGAGCCTTAGCTTGTAGGCGAATTCTAAGTATACATTTTGCATAACGCCTCTTCGAGTATGTCTTACCCTGCGCGTTATTACAGTTCTGAATGCATGAGCACGTTTTAAATCTTCATTATGCTCTGGCGTATTATTGTCGTAATGATGAAGAAATGTGACATTTAAGTAATTAAATAGATACAGATATAGTATAACATTATTTTCGAAAGAAAAAAGTCTCTTCATGGTTATAAAGAGGAAGGATCAAATGATGAAGAGTATAACAGCAAATATGATTCCTCTACTGAAATCTTTCCAGATAATGTTACTGAGGGAGCAATAATCGTCCTAGATCAAATGACCACATCATATTTAATAGCTAGAAAATGCAATGGTTAGTCTATGACAATGTTTTTTTGTTGTTGAACATTGTGTCAATAAATGCGCAAATTATTTTGTTAATTAGTCAGAAACCATCTACTAAACATCGAGCCAGACGATGATTTCTTAAGTGTCTTGGATTTAGATTTATATAAGAATGCGGAAACCAACAAGCAATGCTTCTTTGAAATTAAAAAAAAAATTAAGATCCAGTACTCGCGATGATTAAAAGAGTGTATAAACAATGTGCAGAATGCCCTAATAAAAAGAACAGAAAAACTAAATTTACCTGTAAAAAGTGTAATAAACAAATTGTATTTCGTACTTTTCTTCCTTTTTTACCTTGGTATGCAAATTACAAGGTAAAAACAAAATGTAAACACCCTTGGGTATGAGATACCCTGCGCGTGAATTTCCGTTCATTTTTTTTCGTGCCAGGAATGCTGGATTAAAGTTCTTTTTTGTAAATTATTAATGTATCGATCATAAGCAAGAAATTGAAATTGAACTGTAAGGAAACGAGTTACAATAATAAAAAAAAGAAACAAGCCTTACAGTAGTCGCATATGATGCGTAACATCTGACATGTTGTTGTGGTAAATACGCAATAGTAACTTAGATCCCGAAAAAAAGGAATCTGGTATGATTGAATATAATTTTTATCGAGAGAATAACTATATCTTTAATGAAAATTTTATTTAATTAACATAAGGAGTAACGCAATTTTTTATCAAAAATAATTATTCTTGTTCAATTTGTTAGTTGTCGAAACATTTTGATTTGTGTTCTTTTCGAGCTTGAGTTCATCATTCAAAAAAGCTATGAGCAACTCAGCTTTAGGCAAACTGATGTTAAAATTAAAATCACCACTCAAAATCATGAGAAGCAAGTGATAGTTTTTTTTTAAAGAACAGAACCATCTTCGGTATATTCCTTTAAGATCCGAATTATTTTTATCTTTAAATATTAAATTCTTCTGGTTATTAATACTATATGGATCCTAATGACACTGGGAAAAATACTAAAAAAATTCCTACTCCCTCCCCCAGGAACCAAATTGTAACGTTGACCGGGGTTCGAGGATTTATGCAAAACAGTCACAAAGATAAATAGCAGTTTTTTAAGAGCTATGCGAATTTATTATCGGAAATCCAATTCTTGGAATACAGGATTCTGCAGCAATATTCACAGCGCAAATCTCAGAGTGTCTTCATACCTTTAAGGCTGTTTTTCGGTCAATGTTAAAGGATAGGGATGAAACGGCAAAAAGACATTTGTGGGCAGGAAAAAGCTCCAATAATAATAAAAATTTTTATGGATATAAAGAAAATAATTGTTTAAAGGATAGTGTTTCTTGAATTTTTTGATTTTTTTTTGGAAAATTACACAGTTTTCAGCATTTTTGCAAAATGAAATTTGACTTTTCTATGTTAAAGTATAGGAGGTGGAAACGCAAAAGACATTTTAACAGAAAAAAAAATTTTTTAGAGTAGAATTAAATAGTATATAAGAAAGCAAGCTTCCCTCTTTGGACTAGTGTAGCCAGAATTAGGTTTTATGTTTTTCTTAATTAACTTTTTTAAAATTTTAAGTTCATTCTGAATTATTTTTGGCGTAGTTAGGACTATCTCAAACAGATGGCACCACCATCGTTTGAAAAGCGAATTTATTCTTGGCTACGAATACTTATTTTTCGCGATATCTTTCTGAAATATAGTCGCCAGCTGAAATTATGGTAACTTGCAAATAGTGGACAATGGAAAAGGTTTATGATGTACAGAGATTTAACATCTCAAATCTGACGAACTTTCCGATTTAGGAAAGTTTTAAATATTTTCTGCATGTGTGCTTTAAAAAAATCGTTTATAATTATACTGCTTAGATTTTTTTTTTTTTTTTGTCAGTGAAGGAATGTCTGTAAGAATATTTAAATTCTGCGAAATGACTTAACGAAGAATGAAAGTATACTTACTTTATACTTGATCGAAAGTTGTGAATTAACTCACACTAAGAACACAAGTTACTACTCCTTACTCAAATTAAAATTTTAATCTAGTTATTGTAATGCAATTATTATTATTATATTATTATTTTCTTTTTAATTAACAAAAAAAAAATTTCCCATCGATTTTATATTTGACGTAAAACTTTACCATAAACCATTGGAACAATTATTAACACAAAATATTGTTTTCTAATTTAATTAACAGAAACTTATTTTTTCAATTAATTATGTTCAGATTCTAAGCCGCACCCCAAATTCTCAGCACATTTTTGTGAAAAAAAATAGTGTAAAAATATATTATCGATATATGATATATTTACGGAATGAAAAGTGGCTGCGATACCTAGTGGTCAAGGTAACGTACTCGTGGCTGGCGTATCATGAGTTCGAGCCTAGTACCGCTGAAATTCTGTCGTGAGGGGAGCGATGACCGTTAAATCTGAGAGCTCAAACGTCCTCTCATTGGTGTGGTAGTTAGGAGATGGGAGGGTGCAAGCTCAGGTGTCGTCCTCGTCACTTGACTATGGTTCAAAGTTACGAGATCCGTCACCAAAAGCCCTCGTGTAGCTGATCAATATGACGTTTATATTCAATCATTAACTAAACGAAATAAAAAAAAATAATAAAGGTGAATTAATAAAAAGTGAATAATTAATTTACTTTACCAGCATTAAAAACTTTTTCAGTCTTCGAATCTAAGCTGCACCAGAATTTTTGTAGCCTAAGCATCGGGAAAAAAAGTGAGGCTTAGATTCGAATAAATATGGCAATATCGCGATTTTAAAGTCTCTCTATCTTTAAATTTTTGCCTTCTTTTTTCTATTAAAAAATACTGTCTGGCATTTTCTGTCATTGAACATTTTCAATAACTTGTGATCAAGTTCTTGACTAAATTTTTAACATAATAGAAGTTGGGATTTTTCTTTGCGCATTACATTTTACACATATAAAATTTAGAATTAATGTTAATTCACATTTTATCCATTTTAGTTAAATGTATGATAAAAATTTTTAAGTAGTAAAATTTTATTATGAATTCTTTATGGAAAAAGAAATATGTTGGGCATTACGATATGAACATATATTTATTGCTCATTGAGTTTTTATTTTATTACTATAATTAAAATATTGATTTTTATTACTAGTTCATTTTGAATTAGAAAGTAAAGCATTCAGAAAAAGATATATCTGCTGAATAAACTTTTAAAAACACTAATTTTTAAAAAAATTGAAACTTAATTTTCTAAATAATTAAACGGTGTTTTCATTTTTTAAACCCAAATATTCATAATTTTTAATTTTGGAAGATTTTTAAAATGAATGATTTATTTTATAAACGAAGGAAAAATATAACTGTTATAATTAATAATGTTTGCTTTTTTATCTCGTAATTGTGGATCAAATTGCTCGATTTTCAAATGTTAAAAAAGTTTTACATTTCTTATTTTTCCATTCATTTTCTCAGGAAATATCATAATCAGTTAAGAGCAATTTATACCTTTTTTTTTTTTCGGGGGAGAGATTGAATCTATCCACTAGAAAACTTAAGTCAATCTAATTATTACAAAGCTATTTTACCATAAATTATTGTTTAAAAACAATCTGTTACTCAGTATAATCACTATATGATAAATTACTTTGCCGTTTTGTCAGCCACAATACCGTTTAGCGTCCTTTCAAAGGCATCTCGTCATGTCATGAGGTCAACATCTCATGGTATTTTTCAAGCACTTAATGCATTCTTTTAATTTTAAATTTTTATTTCTATTACTGTCCTTAAAAAATTTTTTTACTTTTAAGTACTATTATTTAAAAAATGTAAGAGTCATAACAATCGAAATCCTAATGGCGAGAGGTTATAGCTCGGAAGAGCTAAGTACTCTGGTCATCCACCCACGATGTATAAAATATCTCATGGAAATTTCACTTCAGGGGACCGGAAAACACTTGTTGGTCGAAGTCTTTAGGAAAGAAAAGTACAAAAAAGCAATAAAAGTTTCCAATTTCTTTCCTATGTACTAAAACAGAAAGAGAGGAAGAATAATTTATTTGGATTCCTACATAGAATGAAACTATTATTTTGTTACCAAATATGCCCAAAAATTAAACAATAATGCAATTTTCTTTGATTTAAATATAATGTTAACTTCCAAATTGAAAAATTGTTATTGACATATATTCATTAAATAAACATAAATTTCTTAGAAAAAATAAAGGCAATGTTTATATATTATATGCTTGATTAATTGTGCTTGATAATTAATTGCCAGCCTATTTTCTCTCCCTTATAATGATATTTTAATCATTCTCTAAAGTTACAAAAGTAAATTTTAATTTCAAAATATCTTTCTTTCTTCCTTTTTTTTTTTTTTTTTGCTGAACATGAAATAATTTTGTAATGCTTATTTTCATTTACGTACCATTTCTTATAAAAATATTTTTTGAATTTGAAAAATATTTTATATGTAAAATAATGGTCAAAACCATAATTAACCAGTTTTTAATGAAATAGCTGCATACTATCTTAGAAAAATATCAAAATTGATAACCTTTAACTTTTTTAACATTTATATATATATATATATATATATATATATAACTACTTTTAAAGAAAATTCTATTCAAAATTGTTTCCTTAAACCTTTAATAATGTAATACAGGTGTAAGTGTATACCTAATTGGAAATTTCTGAAACATTTTTTTTTTTGTACATAAGAACTTTATTTTGTAATACTTTTAGAAACATTTATTATTCCATTATAAAAGAATATTAAATCGTTTTTCTTTATATGTAGTGCCTACTAGATTGTGAACATTCCATTGTTTACTGTACCGGGACCAACAAAACAAATTTATTCACGTTAATACATTGCTTTTGCACAACTAAATCGTTTTGTAATGGAAAATGAACTTTTTTATTTGTGGATAAAAACACCTATAATCAAGGAGAGCGAACAACTTATTGACATTTTAAAAGACATTTGACGGTAAAATCTATATTAAAACAAGAACAGCTCCTAAAATTTAGATTGCAAAAATACATAGGATTTTTTCCATAGTTAGAAATGAATAAAGCATTCATAACAAATTATCAGAATCCATGAGTCGAAAAAGTAAGAAAGCCATTTTAGATCTCTCATGGTCAAGATTCAACACTATTTTACTCCCCCGCCCCCCAAAAGAACAAGTATTTCGTTTCACAGTCGTAAAGACTGTGGCCCTCTTCCCCTTGCAGAGAAAGGGGAGGATTCTATTGAAGGAAGTGCGCTACACACACAGAGAAATTTTTTTCTTGCCTTTTTCGAAATCAACCAAAAGCGGAGAGCAGAGTGCACACGATCTTCTCTTTTCAAACAATCAAATCTCACCAGCAATGACATCCAATAATTCACAAAATAGCTATAAATTTATGTTTCGAGATATCTTTCCGATTTTTTCGAAATTTCGCAATTGTCCATAATTCTGGAGATCTTCGTATAATAAGGACCATTATAAATTTATCATCTTCCATGCTCTCAATAATTGACACATTTGTTGAGTAATTCAGGGTACCACTGAGAATTGTACCTCTCATGAAATAGGTTGCCAACCCCTGTTCTATTGTATAAAAGTAAAATTGTATCATACTGTTTGTTCATTAAAACGTGAAATTTAATTTTTCATTGCTTTAAATCCACCTATTCTTCCTTTAAAAATCATTTGTTCAGGAAAAATTAAACAGTTTCGTTCTGTACATCATTTATCTAGAGAATTGATCGACAAACTGTGTTCCACGAGTCCCAATAAAAAAAATGGGAAAGAAAAATTACAAATATGTATGCAAATGGATTTATGTTCTCATGAAATTCGGTTAGCCACAATTATCTAAAGATCTTTTTTAACTTTTATTGTAATATAATAAATGAATTTTAAAACTTTATTTTATGCAGTAGATTGTGAATATACTATTATTTGCTATCCCGAGTTCCACGAAGTAATTTTATACTAGTTAGAGTACAATATTTTGAAACCTTTTACATTTGTGGGGAAAAAAAAACACCTATAATGAAGAAGATAAAAAAATTTATCGACATATGAACAGATTCGATGCTAAAATTTAAATTTAAGCTAGAAGACCTATATCTTAGGTTACCAATTCATGCCATATACGCAGAATTTCTCACACAGCTATGAACATTTTCATGCCATTCACAAAAAATGTATTTAGAAAGTGAAAAATATTTTTAACGCGATAGGCAACAAAAACAAAATCGAATTGAACACGGAATATGAAATGCTACTGCAGATAATTTCAAAAAGCTTATACGTCGATAATTTGTGTAAAAAATTGTGAACACATATCTCAGTTACTAAGTATAATGCATGCGTAGGTGACATTTGGGTCACAAATTTATATTATCAATGAGTAAATAACATTAAAATTACATCATAAAATTTTTTAATAAAAAATATAATATTTTTTTAAAATTGTCTTTACATATAATATCAAAAATATGTTTATCTATATACTTTAAATATTATTTTAAGATATATTCCCTTCAGCGAGGAAGGGGATTCCTCGAAAACATGTTACAGTTCTGGGATTCCAAGAGTTGAAAAAGTTTGACCATTGACCAATGTCCAGAAATGAAAAGTCTTTCATGGTCAAGATTCACTCTGCTGCTTTAACCCCCTCCCCCGAAAAAGAAAAAAAAAGAGCTAACATTTATTTTACCAGTTTTACGACTGTCACCCCTCTCTTCGCCCCCCGCGTGTTCCCTTTCGCTGAAGGGGAGAATTTCATTGAAAAGGTTACCCGAGAGAGAAATTTATTGCCCATCTTGGGAGTCTTGAGACAAATATTTGTGCCAAAAATTTCGCAATAGCCAACGCCATCTAGATGTCATGTAAGGTGTTAAACTAATGGCCCGCCATCACCTTAACACAGCAATCAAACACAATTATCAGTGTTTAAAATACACGTATGTAGAAGATTTTTCACAAGCATGTCCGAGATAATCGGTAATCAAAACAATAATCACTAATCACGGGTTGAATCAAGACTGACTCGTTGCGGTTATTACTGCTCTATTTATAGACCCGGCGGAAATTTCCAGAAAAATCCGCACGCGTTCTAGAGCGTGAAATTAGTAGAGAAATCCACTAATAACTAGAAGAATCCAGAGGGTCCTGAACTCGCCAACATGGTCACCAATGTCACCAAATAGTCCCCAAGTCGGTGGCAAACTTGGTTGCCAAATATGATGCCAACTTGGCTTTATTGGCAAGATCTCGCCATCCCATTGACGTCACTTCATGTTACCCATTTCCATCCCTTTTCACGAAATCATTCCGACAAATATCGAGCAACTGAGAGGACAGATGTTACACATCAATAAAATCCTTAGAATAAATACGAAGAATATTTGAACCTCTAACGTATTGTATTAAATTGAATATGAATTTACTCAAAATAATTTTTTTTACCGATGGAACAGATTCAATTTTCCTGAATTTAATGTTCTACAAATGTTCTGCATTAAATGAAGGAACAAATTACCTTTAAATATATATAAAACATAAAATAAATCGCTGCTTTCTGAAGTATCAAAATCGTTTGGTAAAATAATAAGCCAAAAATAAGGCAAATTTTAAAAAAAAGTATAACGATGCGAAACTAATCTAAAACTTAATTTTGATCTTCGAATAAATTGGATGAATTTTTCAGTTAATTTAACTTTTGGAATTCTTAAATTCATAACACAGTAATAGTTAAATGAATTGACAAAAAACACTTACACCTATTTAACCGAAACTTCTAGATAAATGTTAATTTTTAAGCATATTTATGAAAATTAAATTCATTACTAGTGAAAGCAGGCTTTTTATTTTGTACATGAGATCCTCTTAGTGTTTTATTGAATTGATTATTATGTTATATTCATACATGAAGAATATGAGATTATGAATATTTTTTACCCGAATAAAATCGAAAACTTTAGTCAGCATGACAATAACATAGCATTCTTGTTCCCAAACCATTCGCCAGAAATCAGATATTGTAAATTCATTGGGCCCTGTAAGAAAACAGTTAACTATTAGTGATATGGTACCAACAATGCATTACATATAAATCTAAAAATCCATTCAAAAAATATATAAATATGAAGAAATTCATTTAATTAAAAAATTGATGAATTTAAGGTTAAGTTTTCATACATTTAAAATAACAGCATGTTTTTTTTTCGAAAATTTATTATACAAATAATAGAAAGATGTTTGGGTTTAATATTTTTAATAATTCACATTTTTTTTAAAAAAAATTTTCTCGCCAATTCTTTAATGAAGTGAGAAATATATGAATATTCATATATGCACATAAGTTCAAATTAATTCGAAAGGAATTGTAACATTTTATACATATTTTATACGTATCTACTAGTTTATTTCGAATGGAGCATTGTAATTATTTTATTATTTTTACTGAAGCCTTATTTTTTATTTTCAGAGCAAAAATAATTTACAAATTTAATGTATTTATAAAAGTAATAATTATTTGACCATGACGCAGAGAACTTTATTGTAAGAACGAAAGCGACACCTAGTTTCTGGACATGTCAAAATAAAAGTCAGGTGAATAACTTCAGTCGGGATGTTTATTTAATTTCAATTCAAATAACTATGTAACAGTTCCTAAGAGAGAGAGAGAGAGAAACATGCTTAACTTAAAAACTTGAACCGAAAATTTCCAAAAATTACTGAAAAACTGTAAAGAAGAAAAGCTTTTAAAAGGAAGTTTCATTTCTCTCTCTCAGAAAGCAAACGTTGGCAACAGCGAAATGCATGAACTGATTGGCTGGAAAACACGTGAATATACATTGGTTGTGGGACTGTGATGTTACATAAATGTAAGCAATTGATACGCTTAACTGTTGCCAACTTTTAGTTTTTGTAGAAACTTCCTTTATTTTAATTTAAAAATATTTTGATAATTTTTTTTCCATAATAGTTGAACATCTTTTTCCAATAATAAAATATGAAACTGTATCTAAATTTAACAAATAGAACAACTAATACAAATTAATTTAATGTCAGTTTTGATTTCAATGGAGAACACGTGATTACCTTTATCATGGGACCGCCGTGAACTTAGCCCATTGCAAACCATTTTCATACCGTACTGAAAATTAATTTTTTCTGTATTATCTTATTGATACCTATTTTCAATTCCCTTTTCTATTTAAATTTTCTGGATATTACTAACAAGAGGAGGGCACGACTAAGGAATTTCATTTGAGGACGAAACTTGGTGTAATAGTAGTACTCCTTTAGGGTAGTCAACCCTCAATGTAATTCCGCCGAATGGCCAGTCAATTTGGAGAAAATAGCCTTTGGAATTCATGCTTAGCTTTTAAACAATTAAGTTTCAATTTCCTCCAATGATTCCGTAGTCTGGTTGGTATATCGTCTTCATACCCTGCGCGAGATCAGGGTTCGATTCATCGATCCAACTTTTTTTTCATTTCATTTAATTATTTTTAAAATTAAATAAATTTATTTACGAAAGGTTTATTTGATGGTATTTTATGCAATTATATTGTATTTTATAAAGTAAAAAATTTTTTAAAAAAATTATATTTTTTTGATTATTTATTATTAAAAATATTTAAAATTATTATTAAATAAAAATATTAAAAATAATTATTAATTAAAATTATTAACAATAACAATTATTTAAAATATATATCAATTAAAATTATTAATAATTAAAATTAATAAATTAATTATTAATAATTGGAAAAACATAAATTAAGTACTAATAATTAAAAGTAATTACTTAAATAATTAATAAGTAAAATTAATTAAGTATTAATAATTAAACTTAATTACTTAAATAATTAATAATTGAAATTAATTAAGTATTAATAATGAAAATTTATTTATTGATAATAATTGAAGTTAATTAATTATTATTAATAAAGTCATTATTGTAATTAATATTAATTTTTGATTAAAATTATTAATTAATTATTAAAATTAAATACATTTATTAAAATTATTTAAATTTATTTAAAAAGGTTTTATTAAATATTTTATAAAATTATAAAATAATTAAATTAATAATAATAATATTTTATAGATTATTTTATAATATATATAATATTTTACTTGTAATATATTGTATTTCACATAATAAAACTATTTGTAACTAATTTTTATATGGAATATTTAATATGTAATATAATATATTTTATTATAAATATTATTTGTTAACATAAAAATATATTTATGAAATATATAGTATAAATATTTATAGAATTACAGTATTTTTTTACTTCATAAAATACAAAATAATTTCATAAAATATCATTTAATATCAAATAAACCTTTCATAAATAGATTTGCTTAATTATAAAAATAATTAAATGAAATGAAAAAAAAAAGTTGATCGATGAATCGAACCCTGATCTCGCGCATGGTATGCAGACGATATACTAACCAGACTACGAAATCGTTGGGGAAAATTGAAACTTAATTGTATGAAAGCTAAGCACATGAGTTTCGAGGGCTATTTTCTCCGAATTGACTGGCCATTCGGCGGAATTGCATTGAGGGATGAACACCCTAAGGGAGGGAGTACTACTATTACACCAAGTCTCGACCCAAATGATTTCCTTAGTCGTGGCGTCCCCTTGTAAGTATAATTTTCTAAGGTTCAATAATATATTTATATTAACATGGTAAATTTTTTTATATATTTCCGTGTTATATAAGCTAATATATTCTATATTACACTTTTTTTTAAATATATTTATTATTTTAAAATTAAAAAATAGAGTAAAATGTTTAATTATTTGTGATTAAGAATCAGTATCATTACTTAATACGAATAAAATAAATAGCTAGTTTTAAGAACCAGATATATATATATATATATTCTCAGGTTTTTTAAAAAAAAAGTTTATTACTTCATCAATTTTCAATAAAAATTGTTTTTCTCACTCTATTTTAAAACAAGTTAGTAAAAACAAACTCAAAAATCTATGTCATTTTCAATTTTAAAACAATGGACACGTATCAATTTGGTCGTTAATTATAAAGAAAATTCATTCCATACAATCGTTTGCAATTTACTAATGGAAAACCTATAACCGAACAAAAAAGCAAAATAATTCAAGATTCCATCAATAGTAAAGTACACTTACCCTGAGCAGCTATGTAAGCATTGGGCTTCAGAATACTCTGTAAAAAATATAAAAAGAGAAGAATATAGGATAAAGTATTAATCAAAATTTATTTAGCAATAAAAAATTCAAGCATCGCCAAACAGTGTCACTGAATCGATATGGGAACGTGAGATGTTTCCAAACACAGTGAAATCGATGAAGCAAGACTTAATCGATGTGAGCCTCAGACAAACGATTCTAGTTATTTTTCGGGTAACAAGAGACATTCGGGGGAAATAGTACCTCTTTTACAGGAGCTTTGGGTTTTTCTTTCTGATTAAAATACGTATTTCTTTTTTATTTCTTGTAAAACTTTCGAAGTTCGGATCTCATCTCAGAGATTTCTTCTTATTCAAATACTGCGGTACTGAACTCTCGTACTTTAAAGATGAAGTTGGGTAGGTTGGAGACTAGTTTAAATTTACAGTAAGGAATAAATATTTGAAGTGTATTCTTTTTCTTATTTTCTCTCGATTTCGATTGGTTGTCGTGTATTTTTATGTTACTTTGAGGAAGATGATGTTTAATTTTTGGTATAAATTGAGAGAAATACTTTTTAGTCTTACACATGTTAAATATACGTGCGTATATTGTTTCGAAAGAAATATTATGCTTCTATAATAATTATATTTTGCTTATAAATAGTTAAGATTTCCCTACGGAACCTGAACGAGGATTTTTGAAAAAATTCATATTATTTTCAGAGTAATTATTAACTGAACCAATATATAAAGGGTTCTTATAAAAAATTTTCTATTCTGATTTATTAAAAGATGAATAAATCTACTCCTAAATTATATATTTCAGCAAAATCCTACTTCAGACTCTGTACACAAATTTTAGATATATGGAGGTAAAATATTATCATAAAAGTATTTTTCATGAAAGGCAAATAAGTTGAAAATGCCATTGGGGTTTCTGCATTTTCTGTGTCCAATATTTCGTACTCAAAAAGATGGTTGCCAAATGAGCTTCTTTCTCACAAAATTGTCTTAAAGTGCTGTTTAGAAAAACAATAAGAGCTGTAAATACAATTCGACAGCTAAAATGTTGGGTTTTTTTAGAACATTTATATCCCCGTGCATTACAAAGTATAACACAGGGGCTTACATAGAAGTAAGCGTGAAACACACATCACAAAGAAGAGAAGGATTACAACACAAACGTCCATGCCGTACTGGGGATTCGAACCCAGTTCCTACGGCACCGCAGTCAGCATCACTAACCACTATACCAAATGGGAGTTTTTGTTTAGTAGCAAAAAATGGTGGCTTAAGTAACTAATTATTTGTACGAAAACGCTTCATTTCCTAAAGTTTCCGAGTACAGGATAGTAAGGTTAATTAAAAAGCATGTCACGGCAAAAATTATAAAAATTTAAGAAATCCTATCAATGCAATATAAATACGAGGGATAAATGAATACCAAGTACCATTTTCTTCTATCTCAGTGATAGTTTTGCAGTTCAACACTTGGTTGATTCTTTGGTTGATTGGCGCTGTTACAGCTTAAGTCCACTGTTGCAGTCCATTGACGCTACCACAGCCGGACTTCGTTGTTTTTACACCATTTTAGGAAGCGTTCAAAATGTTTAAAGTGGTTGCCAATCCCGTCAACTGTGAAGTGCGTCTGTAATCTGTTTTTTTAAAGCAAGGAATGTTAAGATGGTTTCATGTGTGCACGACTTTCTCACGCAAAGGAGTGAGATCACACTTAACAGTTACTATGCTCGATTTCCAGTCCAATTTGGGACACGATTCTTTGAAGAAAAATGGCTCAAAAAGGAAACGTGATGAAAATATATCAGACTGTCAACATGGTGAGAGGCAATGACTTCATCATATATTCCCTAGGATTCGATGTCATCCATACACGAGGGGTTTTCAACTTAATAATTCGGCCCTCCACCACTACAAGGCCTATCCTCCAAAAAGTCAGACCGTTTTTGACAAGCGTCACTATTTCAGTACATGATATCGGACCCTTAATTGTCTTTACTCTTTATGCCTCTTGATTTACTCTTATGCCGACGTAACATACAAATTGATTCTTTGTTTATATAGAGCAACTTCACCAAAAACTCTCGATCAGATAATGATAACATTCTGAAAGCGAATGAAAAATCCTTGTATATTACGGTCTTTCATTGCAAGATTAATTTCCGTATTTCTGTCATGAATGTCAGCGCCATCTACTGGCGATACTTTTAATCAAAAATGCTTTTGTTGCTAAAAGAACCAACTTCCCTATTGAACTCATTCTTGCAAACCGCATTTTTTTACCGTTATCTCTTCCTTTTTTATGAATTTTTAAAATTTAAAGGAAATTTTGACTCTCAGTATTCTGAACACCTAACAACCAAAAGATACTGAAAGTAAACAAATACAAATGCGCGGTGGCTCTGATATCTCAGAGACTGACAGCGTTGTCAATCAGTTGAAATCTCCGATATGACATAAATACAAAAAAACAGTGGAAAAAAGAAAATCAACCTAAAAAATCATCATTGATTAGTGATTGTTATAAAATCTGTGATCGAGTGACATATAGCCACGATCGCGTCAGCTTCAATTTAAAATTATAGTGTGATAAATGACTTACATACATTTCTCCTCTCATACCTAAGCAGAGAAACGCTATGTCTAACTTTTAGCCGAAGTATCTCTAGTGAGTATTTATTAACATTACACTCTAAAGCCATGGAAGGGTAATTTTGATGAATTTCATAATTTTGAGCCGTGCTTATGTGATAAGGACAGTGTCTAAGCCAGCATCTTCCATCCTAACTTCCACACCACGCCAATGTAAGGACTTTATTCCTCGATAGATTTAACATGAACCAGTACCTCTATATGGTATGTTTATAGTAGCTCCATGACCCTGACTTATTTGAATGAAAGAATGCCGTCCACAACTTTATGGCCATGACCATTAGGCTAACGTGACCACCCGAATGATCTCGAAAGTTGTGTGGTATTTATTATTATTTTTTTTTATTGAATACAATTATAAAATCCCATGCACCACAAAGTGTCACACGGAGTTCACAGAAGTAAATTTAATCCCACATTACAAAGGAAATGAGAGAAAAATTTTTTGAGGTTATATGAAGGATTACAAATATTTACAACACATTCACAGAACTTTTTAAAAACACTTTTGGTGGAAAGAAGTTGGTGAATATTCGGAGATCAATTTATATTAAGTTCCTTGAAAGCCTAGTCTTAGGATATTTCGATCTCTTTCAAATTTGGAACACAGAAGGAGCACATGTGTTCTACATTTTCCTCGCCATCAATATTACAAACAGAAGAAGATGACGAAACTGATTAAATTTGTACAAGTAGCTTTTAAAGTTACTATGAGGAGTTAGAAACTAACTTAAAACTAAAGTTAGAAATTGGGTTATAATGTGATTAGTATAAAAAAGATGGTAGGATAGTCTCTTATTAATAGTTGGTAAATATTTCTTTGTTAGGCTCTCATTAGTTGAAATAAGATATTTTTGATTCCAAGATTTCACCATTCCTTCTTTCAAAATCTTCTTGTAAAATGATTTAGGAATGTTAACAGCAATGTCAATTTCGCGCTTAGTGGTAGACCTTGCAAGCAAATCAATCTATTTAGTTCCAAGAACGCTTATGTGTCCGCAATAAAATGCAGAATTTATAGAGATGTTTTTATCTTTTAGGCTTTTACGTTGCTTTTGGATCTCTACGAGTATGTTGTTAGATGAAGAAACACACTTAAGAGAATCCAAGAAGGAAAAAGAGCCGTTACAGATGAGAGATAGTCTGAGATGACACTATTTTGTTCAGTGATCCATTCAATAGCGAAGTTTAAACATAAAAGTCCATCTACATAAACTGTACCTTCATCACGAATTCTAAAGTGAAAGTTCTTGGATTCAACACCCCTCCAGAACACAACAAAAACGAAACCAACTCTGCCATTAGTATGGAAAATAACAGGGAAATCATCCGTGTTTTTATCACTAAGTCGAATAATATTGATGGCATTCCTCTCTGAAGGATGATGAAGAAAAAATGGAGACAAAATGCAATCATAATTATAAATTGAAGAAGCAGAAAGATTTTCCCTAAAAGCAATATCATGAAGAATAGCAATATAGATTGGAGGAAAGCCAGAAAAAAAACATAAACTGAATCTTAACTTGTGGTACGATAACCGTATATGAACCACAAAAGTATCCTTCTTTGTATGTGTCGCAGATATTTAGAACACAGCTTCCTTTTAAGTGCCTCACCCCAAACTCTAGAACCACACATAAGGAAAAGTTTGATCTTTTGCTAATAAATGAGCGAATGTACGTTGAAATTTATACCGAACGTGTTGCGTGCAATCCGATTTAATCCACGTCGTAATTTGTCACATTCCTTTGATATATAACTTAAGTGCTGCTTCCAAGAAAATTTAGTATCCATACGAAACCCAAGATATTTCATTTGTTTTACCATACTCGAGGGAGTTCCATCGAGATTTAGCTGAAATTCATCAGCTTTGTTTTTCAATAGCTGTGACTCTGATTTTATCAGGATTAAAATCCAATTTAAAACCTTTCGACCATTCAGAAGCGAGGTTCAAATTTTCCTGTGTGTGTAGGAAAGTTGCAGGAAGATTCCTACCTTGGAAACAAACTAAAATGTCATCAGTAAAAGCTATGATTTCACAGCAGACAAGATTATTAGGTTTAAATCAGTGCTTCTCAAACTTTCAATACTGGCGCCCCCCTTTTCGATCATAATTTTTATCGTGCCCCCCTTATACATTAATAATGTACTGAATGCAATGATAATGCACTTTGACGCTAAAGCTACAATAGGCGGTCTTAATTATATACCATACAAATTAGTAACATAAGTATTAAATTTTGTATGCTACTTTTAAACAAAAAGAAAAAAAATAAAATAATAGGATAATTATTATGTTATTTTTCCTTTCTCTAATTTTTAAATTGGAACATATTGCAAAATGCGGTGGCTCTGCTTAGAAGACAAAATATAGATATCAGCTAAATATAGAAAAAGAACTCAGAGGGTCAATTTCTAATCATAAGCGTTCCTTGTAACTTTGCTTTGCAAGACAAGCCCGTCAAGTCGTTAATACTTAATTAAACTTGCTCTTAATTTAGTATTAATTACTTAGTTATAAAATACTCTGTGCAACCCTGCTACATTAAAAGTATACCGGCTGAAGTGCCCGCTCTCTGCACGAGTTCATTTATAAGAAAATAAAACATTATTGATGTAATAGCTGAATTGTAAGGAGAGCAAAGCCAAGTGCTCGATAATGTTTACAAAAACGTAAAATGATTTTTTAAAAATGGTTGCTCAAATTAAAATTAGTTTTAAGCGAATTGTAATTTTAAGCCTCACAGAATTAGCATTTATAATTGATGTTTAATAATGAACAATAATATAAAATTCCGATTAGGAATAATTGTATTATTTTTAATATTTAAAGCGAAAAGACTTCAACATGTTTTAACCCGGGATCAGGCACGCACTCGATACTCGATACGGTCGAGCGGGGTTATTGAGAGTCACCCCAATCCTTTTTTTTTATAATTATTTTATTGTACACGATACAAATCGTGATTGCAGTGAATAATTTAATTAAGAGAAAGTTTACTTACCTACTTACAAGGACAAACAATTGTGTAAAACGTTTTTCGTTATGCTTTATATGTTTGAAATTACCCATAAAAATAAGTCTCCGTGGTTTTCCAAATATCATATAACTCTTTTGCATGGAAAAAAGCGCAGCATAGAAATACATTACTTACAACTTTCCTAAATAAGAAACAAACACATAAGAGAAGGGTCATAACTAACTGTACCAATAACTTAGAAGGTCAAACAGATTACAGCTATAATGTGCATTATTTCAAAAATAATGACAGTGATGAATTTTTAATGTTCCTAAATTTTTTCAGTTCTGGGTCTCGGATCTGTTTTTTCTCTGAAAGAGTTGTATGTTAGATTTAAAAAGAAAGCGTAGTAAAAAAATCTCTCATCTTGGGATTACAGCAAATCTAATCAAAGTTTCTTTATTTGGTTATAGGATCAAAGATAGCTAATTAGGTATTGAAGAAGTTTTTAGTTTTGATGACTTAATATCACGCGCGCGCGCCTATAAATTATATCAGAGTAAAAGTGCATTTTTATTAAGTCTGAAAGTATTTTGTTTTAATTCATTCCAGTAAATTAATTATTTTTTAAATCTTTTATTTTCAATATGCTCGCGCCCCCTCGTAAGATTATTGCACCTCCCAGGGGGGCGTGCACCCCAGTTTGAGAAACACGGCTTAAATAGATCATTGATAATGATGTTCCATAAAATTGGCCCAGAAACTGATCATTAAGGGAAACCCCTTTCAAGACAATGGATTGCATAAGTCGAATCCAGTTGCTTTTTGTCCATTCTGTGATTTAAAAGGTCAGCAACAAGTGAAAAAATATGTATCGGAATTTCCTTTTTTTATAGGAGATTCATAATGCAAGGCTACTAAGCATCTTTCATATCAAGAGAACCTTTATATCAAAAGCACCTTTTATATCAAGAGAAATCAAGATTCAGTGTATAAATATTTCTTTACACAAGAAAGAGATGGCATCATAAGGACGACTTTTTAATAAAGAAAAGTAATACCCGAATTTTTTCAAATGTTTGACTTTAAATATATTCTTTTGAATAAAAATATATCATAATTTTTTAAACTATAGGTTTAAAAATTGTTCCACATATTTTGTGTCAAAATATTCGAAATATATAAAGGTATGCTTACCATAAATTAAGTTTTGTTTATTAAAGGCAAAAAAAAAAAATGGATAAAATTAATAAATACTGCCAATCTTGCAAAAAAGGGGGGAGGGGAGGGGAAGAAAATGTTTTTTTTAGCTTTTTTCAAGAACAAAAATTACTTTGAGCTTATACAGGTTTAAATTTTTCTTGCTTCTGAGAGATCCGAAACTTCCCATTTAGAACAATAGCGACATTAGTAAGTTTAATAATTATGAAAAATTGGCAAAATATAGCAAAATTTTTCCATTTCTTAAAACTTTAAGCACGATACATTTAAGCAAAAATATTTTTATATGAGTTTTTATTCTTTTTCCCATCATTTTTACTTAGCTAAGCGAAAAGCAATTTTTCTAGAGCACAGCAATCTTAAAAGGAAAAAAAAATATCATCCCCTCTCAATGTATATAACCAAAGTCATTAATAGATTATTAGAGATGAATATATATTATAAAATAATATTGGAAAATAAACTGAAAGATCATACGATGCATTGATAAAACTTATGAAAATGAATTACCGAAAAGTTTTTTTTTTGGAATATTTAGTTCAACATTGTATTGTAAAATATTTTGTGCTCAAACGAGTTTGGATGAAGTATAAAAAAAAATGTTATAAACACATAAGGGCAGTGTTTCTCAAACTGTGGGGCGCCCCCCGGGGGGTTTGGTATTCCTGCTAGCTGGGCGCGAGCATATTGAAAATAAAAGGTTTAAAAAATAATTTTTTGGAATGAAGAAAAACAAAATGCTTTCTGACTTAATAAAAAATGCACATTTACACTGATATAATTTATAAATATCATCTGGTGATCAACAAAAATAAAACATTCCACTTCAAACGTTCATTAGCTATCTTTGATCCTATAACCAAATAAAAAAAGTCATTTTGTTTGCTTTACTGTAATCACACGATGAGATATTTTTTTTATTACGTTTCTTTTAACCCCTAAAATGCTATTTTTGAGTATCATATTTCATACATCATCCTTCAAACTTACTGGTATGTTTCACTCCATCTGTTTTTCTTTTAGGAAAGTTGTAAATAATATTTTTCTGTTGCTTTTTTTCCACGTGAATGAGTTATATGATATATGGATAAGCATATTTTGAGTACTTTGAAGGATTATTTGGCCAACATACAATGCATAACGGAAAACTTTTTACGCAATTCTTTTTTAGAACTAATATCCATACGTTTTATTGAATATACTTTTAACACAGGATCGATGCGCAGAGTCACCTGATGTTCACGAAATCGTTAATTCTGGGGAAAATGTCTATTTGTTACCAATGACTTTTACAGAGAATCCTCCAATAAGACAGTCTTAATGGGAACTAAAATGAATTTACCACATTTCGCCCTCTTTTTTAGGGGAGTTTCAAACGTTTTTTTTACAATCAAGTTACTAGTTTTGATCGAGTTCCCTGCGCGACCTCTTTTGTTCAAAAATATTTTCTATGAACATGCTTTATGTCCTTTATTAGGGGCACGCAGATTTGGAACATTTTCATTAGTTTTATTGGATTTTTTCTCAAAAAATCAAAGAAAAATTGAAAAGTCCTTGAAAGTAGGTAAGTATATTTTCTCTCAATTAAATTATTCACTGGAATTTTTTTGGGGATTTTTATCGTATATAGTAAAAATAATTATAAATTAAATTATGGTTTAAAAACAAACAAAAAACACGCTTTTATAGTGAATCGAACTAAAAAGTAAAAAAAAATAAAATAAAAATATATATTACTTAAAAGTAACATATACAAAATGTAATACTTATCTTGTTAATTTGTACGGTTTATAAATATGACCGTATTGTAGCTTTAGCCCCCTCCCCCTCCAAAAAGTGCATTATTATTGCATTCAATACATTATTATTTTGGGGGGCGTGATAAAAATTATGATTAAAAATTGGGTCGCCAGTAGTTAAAGTTTGAGAATCACTGCATTAGAGGGATAGAGAGAGAGGATTGTATATTAACCTGTCCGTCCGAAACTCCTGAAACATCGCTTAATGTTTAATGGTCTTTGGATCCTTTTTTTTTTACGTTTAGCTTGTGATTTTTTTTCTCTGGTATTTAGTTCTCATTGAATATTTTCAATTTGGTTTGCTTAAACAATGGCAGTATATCGAAAAGTAAAAAAAAAAATCGATATTAATGAAGACATTGTCGATTATTTTTATTCACATTCAAATTTGTATTCATTATCATTGAGCGACATGAACTCAAATTTTTTTCAGATTATAAAATATTTACAAAGAAAATATGGAACTTAATTTCTAAGTGCCTGATATGAAACATTTTATTCAATATCAATATTCTAATCTAAATTAAGTATAAAACACATATAAGGAATTCTTCATTATATCTGATTAATTTTCACTAAACTGTAGGATCAGCCGATGATTTAAGACAGGGTGTCAAACTCGGGTCCCGCAACGATCCTTTTGGCGGCCCGGCCAATATATCGGTACACAATGCTGTATAATAAAGTCTTAAACTAACGCAAATAAAAATAAGATTGGTAAAAAATTCGTTAAATGTCTTTTAATTATACTCTTTTTTTTGCTTTTATATATCGTCGGCCTAGTTATTAGAATGCGCAACTCCTTCTGGGGTGCTAATCTGATGTAGTAGTGCCACGCCCCAAGTTATGTTCGCCAAGATGGGCGATAACAATACAATATGGTTACTTTGATATTTTTATCGTGTGGTAATGGGGTTGCCATGGGGATAACGTATTTTGGAGTTAATTTTTACTGTTTTTTTCCCATCGTAACCCTACTAAATTGAGACGGATTTAATTTAATTTCTTTAAAAATTTAATCATTTTCATTGCATTTGTTTTTCAAGCTATTATTACAGTCTTCTGTTGTATTTTGTGCTTTTTTCGAATATGGATATTTCTAACATTATTGATGAGTATCAGAATATTTTAAAAGAGAATAGGTGTTGTGCTTTTAATTATTGCTATAAATCTCACACATTTCCACTTTATCTTACTTTTTAATAATGCTTTTTTGAACGTTCCTTGTTCGATGAAATTCATTGAAGGAAGTGTTTGGAATATTGTAAGTTATCAGCACTTGTTAATTGATATTCATTGTTAATTTTAATACATATTATGTAAATATTTTATTTATAATATAATTGGTGCCGTTGATTGAGTTCGAATAATAGCCAGAGATGGAGATAGTACTTAAATTTATATTACAAGAAAATAAATATTTACAGTTAAAGTTTACACTAAAAGGTAATAATGCGGTTAAATGAAAATTACACCCTTGAAGGTGCTGCGGATTGATGC
Organism: Trichonephila clavipes; assembly: GCA_019973935.1. Taxonomy (NCBI): domain Eukaryota; kingdom Metazoa; phylum Arthropoda; class Arachnida; order Araneae; family Nephilidae; genus Trichonephila; species Trichonephila clavipes. The sequence goes on from BMAU01008749.1 coordinate 321,978, forward strand.
GAACAAGACCTTGCGTCCGTCCGTTGCGTTTCAGTTTACAGAATGTCCCGGTACCGGGTTCCAAAAAGTTTCAGTTGGGGTAGGAAAGCGGGAAAATCTCGCGCACTCAGTTACAGTTAAGTGAGGAGTGGAAAGTCTGGCGCACTCAGTTGCAGTTAAGTGAGGAGTGTGGGAAACATACTCCCACCCTATATCCGAACTAGTTCGGATATATGGGAAGTTTGTGAAGTTTATGGACAGGTCGTTTAAACACTGAGTCTTGGGTTTTCACAGTTGCAACACGAACCAGTCCGTCGTTGCCTGGATGCACTTGAAGAACTCGAGCCATTGGCCATGTACCAGGAGGACCCTCCTCTTTGATCAATACGATGTCATCTTCCTTCAAGTTTGGTTGTGCGTCCTGCCATTTCTTGCGAGGTTGTAAGGAGGAGATAAATTCGGAACTCCACTTCTTCCAAAAGCCCCGTTTGATGTTCTGTAGCAACTCCCAACGATCTCTGTGGTTGGAGGTTGAAGGAAGCTCCTCTGGAACTGAAGTAATGTAAGAAAATGTGAAGGTGTGAGCGTAGATATGCATTCTATGTCAGAGTCATTAACGTAGGAGAGAGGCCTGGAATTTAGTAATCCTTCGATTTGTGTGAGCAAGGTTGTTAACTCTTCAAAAGTTAATATGGTTTCTCCCAATACTCTCTTCAGATGAAATTTGACGGATCGAATTCCTGATTCCCAAATACCTCCAAAATGTGGTGATGAGGGTGGAATAAAGTGCCAATCTATTGAAGATTTGGATAAGTAGTAAGAGATGGCTTCATTAGTTGGTAAAGAAAGCCATAACTTCCGTATTTCGTCAAGTTTTCGACGAGCTCCAACAAAATTGGTTCCATTGTCACTATAAATGTGGCGGGGAGCACCACGACGAGCACTAAAACGACGAAGTGCAGCTATGAAGGAATCAGTTGTTAAGTCTCCGACTGCTTCAATATGAACAGCTTTAGTTGCTAAGCATACAAATAAAGCAATGTAACCCTTTGTAGATTTAGTCCCTCGACCTTTGTTGCATTTAATCAGTACAGGACCAGCATAATCAATACCGCAACTGAAGAAAGGTCTCTCCAGCGTGGTACGGTGTTTTGGTAAATTGCCCATCAGTTGTGGTGTTGTGGTGGATGTTTTGAATTTGTTACACTTTAAGCATTTTCTAATACATTTGTTAATTAATTTTCTACTTCCTACGATCCAATGGGACTGTCGAAGAACGTGAGCTAACAAAGTCGGCCCAGCATGTAAATGAGCAATGTGTTGTTCCTTGATAAGGAGTTCACTAATACTGTGCTGAGAAGGAAGTATGATAGGATGCTTGGAATTGATTGGAAGCTGGGAATTTTGCAATCTCCCTCCCACCCGTACTAAACCATGTTCATCTATGAATGGATGGAGGGAACGTAATGGACTTTTGGGTGGCAGAGAAATCTGTTTTTTAATGCTTCGTATTTCTTCCTGAAAGTAAAAACCTTGAACCCAACGAATGATGGTTTCTTCAGCGGTTTTGGTTTCCGAAAAGGTAAGTGAAGTAGTATTAATATGGGATGAACTGATCGATGATCCTTGAGATGCTATCTTTTTACAGTTTTTAATAAATCTTTGGCAATAAGCAAAAATGCGAATTACTTTGGTGAGTGAAGAGTAATGTTCGAATAAACCATGAATTACATCATTTGATGTGTGAGTAAACAGATTGAAGATGGAGACTGATTTTTGTTCCGCTTTTACCTCATCCGAAGCCTCATCGCAACTGGATTCAGCCTTGGGCCAACTAGAAGTTTCTAGCCTTAGCCAGGGTGGTCCTTGCCACCCATAACTTGCAATCAGGTAAGCATTTAGGATCAATACCTCGGGATGCAATATCTGCGGGATTTTCCTTAGAGAAGGCACATGTCTCCAATGCTTTGTAGGTAGAACTTCTATAATTTCAGATGTTCTATTTGCTACGAAAAAGTTTTCCATTGGCGAGGATGACCAGACAGCCAGGAGAGAACTATTTTAGAATCCGTCCAAGCGAATACATCAAAGGTATAATATTCTAAAGTCCGTAAGACCGATTTAAATAGCTTGGATAGTAAATGTGCACCGCACAACTCCAATCGAGGAATGGAAACTTGTTTGACAGGGGCTACTTTAGTTTTTGATACAAGTAGTTGAACCTTTATTTTGCCGTTGTGTTTCTGCCGACAGTAGATTGCAGCAGCATAAGCTAATGAAGAAGCATCTGCAAAACCATGCAATTCTACTATATTTGTCTGCTGTAAGGATGACCCATCTGGGAACAGTGAGGTAGTTTATGGCATTAAAGGCCTTTTGAAACCTAAGCCAATCCTCTGTTAATTGTTGTGGAATGGGAGAATCCCAATCTGTTTTTGTAAGCCAAAGTTTTTGATAAAAAATCTTCATGAATACTGTACAAGGTGAAAGAAGTCCTAAAGGATCGAAAATTTTGGAAGATTCAGATAAAATACGTCTCTTTGTGAGTGGTGGTGTAAGTTCAAGCGATGGTTGGAAACCAAAAGTGTCATTGGATGAATTCAAAATAAGCCTAATACTTTTTAGAACTTTCATTAGAATCTTTGGAAAATTCAACTCGTGCATCATGAGAACTATGTTCTGAAAATTGAGCGAGAAATTGGTGGAATTAGAATTCCATTTTCTTAAATGAAATCCGCGAGTACTCAAAACATGAGCAATGTCCTTGCAAATGGAGATTGCGTTATTTGGCGTATCTGCTCCTGATAGTAAATCATCCATATAAATATCTTCCTGTAAAACTCGGGAGAGGTTGGGATTATCTTTATCATCGAGAGCGATTTGCTTAATACACCTAGTGGCCAAAAAGGAAGCTGAGGCTAAACCGTAGGTGACAGTTTTTAGCTTGTATGTGCGAATGTTTTCACTAGAGTTATTTCTCCAAAGAATTTGTTGGTATTTCTGATCTTCATCAGCTACTAAAATTTGACGGTACATTTTCAATGTCCGCTGTAAATACAATTCTAGAATTCTAAAATTAAGCAATATTTCAAAAATATCCCTTTGTAATTTGGGGGACCTACTCCTAGCAGAGAATTTAATGACGTACCATTTGTAGTTTTGCAAGATGCGTCAAAAACTACTCTTAACTTTGTTGTAAGGCTGGATGGCTTGATAACTGCGTGATGCGGTAAAAAATTCTGATCTTTGGAAGTATGGGATCTGGAATTTACTAAGCTCATGTGACCTAGCGATTCGTATTCGTTCATGAATTCTTTGTATTGTTTTTCAAAATCTGGGTTATTTTTAAATTTCGCTCCATTGCTAATAAGCGAGAAATTGCTGCGGGTTTTGAGTCTCCCAATTCTGAATTTGATTTATAAAATGGAAGTTTTACAACAAAGCGTCCATCGGAATTACATGCATAAGTATTTTGAAAATGTGTTTCCACAAATTGCTCTTCAGAAGTTAATAATTTATCTTTTACGTTAGGAATTTCTTCTAATTCCCAAAATTGCTTTAATTGATTGTCAATATTTGTACCATTAATGTGAAGATTTAGCATTGAATTTGAGTTTAAAGACTCAGTTAATTTGCCTGAAATTAGGGAAACCAAAAATGGAATTTTGAGCGATTAAATTACTTTGAGAGCAAGTAATTTGCCCAGGAAGCAAAATAGAAAAAAGTAGTCAGATCCGAGAATCATATCGATATTGTTTGAGATAAAAATTTCGGATCCGCTAAGCAGGCATTTTTAAATGAGAGAAATGTGTTTCGTTTATTTTTCCGTTGGTAACGGAGCAGTTAGTTTTTCCAAAACATATGCTTTAACTGGTAGTTTGACGGGGTCATGTAACGATACTAAATCTATTTCAACACACCCTCTAGTCATCGCGATTTTAGAATCTTGCAATCCTTTAATTTGAAATCTAGCGTTTTTTTTTTTCAGGCCTAGCAGTTTTAAACATTTTTCCGAAATGAATGTTGATTCACTTCCGCTGTCCGCCATAACTCGAACTTGACAGTTCTCCCCAAAATATTTTTAATGTTAACGCTTAAAGTTGGTAATAAAGAAAAACATGTTTGTATAGAGTTCACGGAAGCTGCAACTTCTTTGCTTTGATTAGTATCATTTCCTGTCTGGTTTTGACCTTCAGCACGATGAGATTTATTTGCTGACATTGCGAAATTTTTAAAATTATTATCATGTAATAGCGAATGATGCTTTTTCTTACAATAGTGGCAAGTAAAAGTTGAATTACAATGTGACTCAGTGTGCCTATCAGATAAACAGTTCATACATAATTTTTGTTTATTAACAAGTTGTATACGCTCTTTAACAGACATTTCTTTAAATTTAGAACATTTGAAAACAAGATGATTCATTTTACAACAAGAACATTTTAAACTATTGTTAAATTTCGATTTATTAATATAAGGTTGTTTTTCATGAGTAACGCTAACATTATAAAGTTCTAAGCATGTACATCTGTTATTTAAAAATTCTATAAATGCTTCAAATGTGGGAAAATCTATATTATTTGAGAATTGCGCCCATTCTTGGCGCGTTTTAGGATCAACCTTTTGTAACAAAATGTAAATCAACCATACATCTCTAGACTCTGCTTTAGTATCAATAGATTTAAGACCTCTAATTACTTCGTCGGAAGTGTCTGCTATGTTGCGTAAGTTGTGAGAGTTAGTATCGTTAAACGAAGGTTGTTCCATGAAGGTTTTAATGAGTGAAAAATGATTTGCTTTTTTTATCATAACGAGCTAATAATTTTTCCCAAGCCTCGTTATAAGCCGTTTCAGTAATGGGAATGTGCTTAATTATATTTGCTGGTTCTGACAGCAATAAACCTCTGAGATATTGAAACTTTTGTATATTCGATAAACACATATTATCATGCACTAATGATACATATAAATCCTTAAATGAAGGCCAATTTTTATAATCACCAGAAAAACGCTCAATATTAATTTTTGGCAACTTAAAATTGCTAGATTTCATATTTGAGACATTTTCAAAGACATCAGAATTATCATTATATACATATGTTCTCACAGATAAATTTTCTAAGATATTTTGTAGCTTGGCTTTGGTTTCGTAATATTTTGTTTCGAATTCTTCCATTTCAGAGGATTCGATAAGTAAAGCAGCATCCGCTTTATCAAATTCCGTATAAGTTAATTCAAGTTTCTCTAACTTGTTGCGTATATCATTTTTGTCAAAAGTTTGATCATTTTTATCAATGAAATTTATAATTCTTGTAAGTGCAGCCTTCGCTCTGCCGCGAAGCACTGTAGCCGTTTCGGCATCCATTAATTGATAAAACGAAATATGGATGGAATGAATCAGTAAGAGAAACCAAAGTCAAACGTTGAATGAAAATATAAAATAGTACTTATCTCTTGTTTCTCTGAATCGTTGACGAATGTCGTCGGTGCCTCCATATGGTGCCGTTGGTTGAGTCCGAATAATAGCCAGAGATGGAGATAGTACTTAAATTTATATTACAAGAAAATAAATATTTACAGTTAAAGTTTACACTAAAAGGTAATAATGCGGTTAAATGAAAATTACACCCTTGAAGGTGCTGCGGATTGATGCGAACAAGACCTTGCGTCCGTCCGTTGCGTTTCAGTTTACAGAATGTCCCGGTACCGGGTTCCAAAAAGTTTCAGTTGGGGTAGGAAAGCGGGAAAATCTCGCGCACTCAGTTACAGTTAAGTGAGGAGTGGAAAGTCTGGCGCACTCAGTTGCAGTTAAGTGAGGAGTGTGGGAAACAATAATGTATGTTAAAAATTATATATAACAATTGTTTTTTTATATTATTTATTTCTAATTATCTTTTATTTTACTTTCTTATAAATCTTACGAATATTATTTATTTATAATTATTATTATGTTATTTATAATTATTATTATTATATTATATGAGCATTATTATACATAATTATATTAAATGAATATTATTATATATAATAATTATTATTATACAAAAATTATATGAATATTATCATATACTATATGATAGTAATAACATATTACATAGTATTATTAGTATTATGTATAATTTGTATTATATTAGTTTGATGTTCATTATTGATTGATATTGGTAATTTTGAATCGATTCCTGTTTTCTTGATTTGAAATATACTTCAAAATATCTCTTTACAATTATTATCCTGACGATTTGTTACCGCTAGGCCGCCATCTTGGAATCCATGTAACTCAACAACAGCCGCTGCTTAGCGCGTAGCACTCCTATATCAAATTTAGTTCATTTGTGGAGTCACGCATTCTGATAATTAGGATAACAATATTTTTATTATTATGTATTATGTATTATTCGACATACGTACGTTTCTATGAATATTGATTTTCCTTGCAGCCCTCCTAAAGTTAAACCTTGTTTGCTTTGCCCATGTTAGTCTTTGAGTTTGACTCCATCGATTTAAGACGAATAAGTTATGATGAGAAAACTATTTCCAATTCATTGTAAACAATAGAGTATCAGACATAATCCAATATGATTTTATGAAAAAAAACAAATGGTGATTCGAACTTATATTAAAACAAAACAACCGAGATGCTATTCCAACACGATTCAGTTCTAAGAGGAGAATAGACTCAACAAATGGAGTTACAGAAATTAAATTAGAAATAAATTGTATTGTACGGCGTTATTCACTTGGTCAATCATAAAATAAAAAATATTTTTCTGTATCAAAAATAATGTATACGTATATAAAGCAAAAAATAAATAGTAATATGACCCTTGGTCCCAATCCTCAAGGTTTTGTTGAACCATGGGTAGGTCCTGAGACTACAACTGAACTAGCACGCCACTCTCCTAGCTTCAACAAGACGACGTGAGAAGTTTACAAGTTAAACGTGCTTCAGTCTCGCCACACAGCAAGTCCATAGTGGTACAAGGAGTTACGCTAACAATTCAACTGCAACATTTTTGAGACCATGACCCTTAGGCTACCACGGTCACTTCCTTATGATAGATGAATATTGATTGATTGACTGTTAACATTGTACTAAAAATGAGGAGTATTGGTGATGGACTTTGTAAATTTGAACGATGGTCAAGTGACGAAAATGACACCTCAGCTGACATATCACTCTCCAAAGATTCCCGCAAGCGTATGAACTTCAACATATATAATGTTCAAATCGAATCACGGCGAATCTTCAGCGGTATCAAGACCAATAAATTTGCAACACAAGGAAGGAAATAAAATAACACAAAACTTTACTTGCTGTACGAATACAACAAGAAAAAATGATTACATTTGCAGGTACTTTTAATGGTACACTGTACCTGAAATTAGTATTTACAGTAGCCATTTCTGGGAGATAGAAGAGTCAGTCAAACTGGATGACGGAGAAGGGCAAGTTACTTCAAGTTTATGCCACATTTCATCGATCTTAGTGGTTATAGAGCAATGGCAGCGTGTCTCTCAAAACCCATGATCAGATGCTTCCAATGGATGTGAGGTCTAGAGGACGTACTGGTCAGGGAAAGTCAAATAACTTCTGTGTCGAGAAAGATAAGGACGCAATGGCTAACTAGAAATCCTGTATTATCTTGTTGAAAAATAACGTCTTCGACGCCTCGAAAATAGGCTTTAAGACTTGAGAGTTGTAAAGCTGACTATTCAGATTACTAACTATAAAAGCGATTGGGTATGCATGCTGTGTACTTAACGGCTTCCCGTACCATCCCAATAAGAACAGAACCTGCTTGATGATATGGAATGCAAGCAGGCCGCGTGCGTTATCCTCAGTTCTCCAGACACGTTTACATCCATCAGGATATTGTAGGCAGAACCGGGTCTCGTCTGAGTAGTGCCACTTCTGCATTCAGTTTGTCACTGGACTCACCAAGGCCACGGCGTATCTGTACATTGCAGTCTCAAGGGAAGCCGTGTAGACAGTCCATTGTTGAGTCAATGAGAAAACTAATTGTTTTGGCAATTGACCGAAGAAAACGATACAAATTTGCTTAAGAGCATAAATAATGGACTATCATGTAACGAAGAAATGTCATGTGGTCTGATGAGTCAGGATAGAGAGTAGCAGGGTAAAAAGGGAAACGCACCAGGTGATGGATCCTTTTATGCATAGTGTTCAATGAACAAAAAAAAGGAGGCAGTACCATGAGCTTGGATTACTTCAATGGATCTGATTTGGAATCAGCAACATTATTCCTCAGTAAAATGAAGTCTGTAGATTACTTTAACATCCTTAATGAGCCGGCCATCTCACCAATGGCCTGCCATCCATCATTATTCTTTCCAAATAAAACTGCCATATTCCAACAAGACATTGCCAAGACCCATCAAACTCAAATTATTCAGAATTGGCCCAGAGAACAGGAAAATTCCTTTTGCAACATTAATTACTCACCACAAAGCTCATACCTTAACCTAAAATCGGAAATCTTTTGGAAACAGTGGAATAGTAATTACGGAATAGTTTGTCATTTCTGCCATCATTTCAATCGCAGGGTGAAAAACTGCTAAAACTCTGGATGGCAAAAAGTGCTGATGCTATACAGAATGTTAATGAAGATATACTATTACGCCAAATGCGAGCGTTAATCTGAGCAAAAGCATTGAAATTGACGCCATTTTTTTGGGGGGGTAGGGGTACAATTAGCGAATTTCAGAATCATTACATTCCCATTTGCACGATTATCTCATTTACACAAAAATTATTTTTAGGCGATGTATAGCTTTTTTAATTATGAATTTCTGTAAAACTGAAGAACCCCAAAAAGAATATATATACTTAATAAGTTTAACCAATCATCTGATATCGTTACAAAAAGAATACATTTTAACGAGGAAAAGAATTTTTGGTTTGCTTAATTTCTCAACATTGGTTTTAAAAATTACTGAAAATAAAAGGCAAAAAAAGCGCAATTTTTTCTAAGTATTAAATATTTAAACTAACCATGAAATTCTTGTTAATAACATGCATTACAAAGGAAATGAATACTTATTTTTCATCCAGCTATGAATTTAAAGAAACAAGAAGCAATTTATCACAGACAGGGAAATTTTTATTTTAGAAATTATAAAATGAAGGCTTTTTATATATGCCCTTATGTATATATAACCCAATCTAAAGTTTCACTTAATCCTTGTCTGCGAGAAAAATGGAATCTCATTTTATATTACTTCTTTTTTCTCTCACGCATGCAAAAAAATGCAGTACTCTTTTAAAAAAAGTTTTAAAATAGTAATATGCGAAATTTAATCTCCAGATTTTATTTTTCGTAAAACAATTTGAAGTGTTTTAGAGAGAGACATAAAAAAAAAAGAAAATACAATTTAATTTTCATTTTTATACGTCACACAAGAGGGGGAGATATATAATATTTCTTGATTTGAATTTTAAATATGGAAATAATACGCTAAAAAGTACATTTTATGTAAATTGTGTGGTTAGAAAAAAGTATATTTGATTTAGAAATAATTCTTTAAAATGGAGTAATGTTTAAATTTTAAGTCTCATTGCGATGTTTGATGTAAAAAGCAAGTGTGGAATATTGTCGTATTCATTATAAACAAATGAATCTTTAAAAAAAGAGTGTGCGTATGACCACACGATAGAAGTGATAACTTCAAATTTTGTAATGTTATTTCACGTATTAGTTAGGTGAATAAAAAACAAGAGGATATTAATATTGTCATATAAAATTATTTATTCATGTCTGTACACATTGAGTAATATTTTTTTGAGAAATGTACAATCATATTTGCGAATTAATTGTATTCTAAGAAAGAAACAATAGGTTTATGGTAGCTGAAATAGGTTATAAATACTTTAGATTCAAAATTATTTAAATATCTAAAAAACACCCCGTCAAGCTTTGTTCCGTACTTTACTTCGTCTTGCTATCATTTGAATCATTTGACATAATTAAGTTGAATTTTGATTTTAAAAAAATCTACTAAAGGCTTTGATTTGTCTTTTGAAAAATCTACATTAAAATCCCCTTCTTAAAATAGCAGGCATTTTGTTCAGAAGAGTGGATTCGTCTTCAGTGTAGGCAACTAAATTTTTGTGAATAAATTCGATAACTATCTCGACATTTTGCTTTGATGAAATATAAATTGTAACTATTAGATTTATTTGTCACTTTTCTGTTCTACATTTTGCTGCGTAAATTTCTCCGATACATGTCTCATTAAACCCAAATGATTCAGTAGTAATGTTACCATTCAGTAGTATTGTTACTATTGTTACGAGTGTTATACAAACCCGAGCATAAAAATGCTTGGCTTTTTAAAACGCATCATTCAAGTTCATTCTCCAGCAAAACGCGCGTAAAGAAGTTATCTCTTCAAAAATTTTAATGTGCCATGTTTTTATAACGGACTGAAAAGAATAAAAGTTTTCTTCATCTTGCTCTCCTTTTTTTTCACACTTTCATGCATTATCATTCACTTTTGAGCAATGGTCCAAATTTCAAGTTTCATGCTCATCGGAAAGTTAGTTTAAAATCAAATACAAAATTCCACTCGGACAGACGTACAAGAAATCGAGTTAATAAAAACATGGTAAAAAGTAAAAGAGAGAGAGAGAGAGAGAGAGAAAATAATGAATTTTTCAAAAGAAATTTTAATTATATTTTTAAATAAAATTCTTTCGTAATTATTTAATGATTGATGATTGTTTATTGACATCGCCGGGGGGACCGCAGTAGTTTAGTGGCTAAAGTGACGGACTTGTGGCTGGCATGTCAAGAGTTCAAACGTTCTACCGCCGAAGATCCACAGTGCAGAGGGGGCCAAGTTGAGTAGAAGATCAAATGTCCTCCCTTTGGTGAGGAGTGGAAGTTAGAAGAAGGGGTTGCCAGCTCAGGTATCGTCTTTACCATTTGACCATGGTTCAAAATTAAGAAGTCCGTCGTCAAAACTCCTCGTGCAGCTAAATAGCGCGAAGTTAATATCCACTCACTCAACATCTTCGTAACTATATAAGAGTCGTCCATCCGGTATAATGGTTAGTGACGCTGACTGCTGTGCCGATGGGACTGGGTTCGAATCCCGGAGAAGACATGGATGTTTGTAAATGTTTAGTGCCTGCGTAGCATGGGGGTACTTTAAATAGCCGTCGAGCCGCAAGCCCTCTCGTGAGGTTGGTGGAAGGGGAAGAAAGGTGGGAGGCCCCGAACCACCCCAGGGTGTTCTCCCTCAAAATTGGAGTGAAACCGAGCTAAATATTTCTGTCACTTGTATGGTGCTCAAAGCTACGGCTAACGACAGGCGTCACTTAGCCCTTTGCCATGATGAATTTCGTTGGCCTTGATATGGCCATTGCCGATCAGATGGCATTAGTAACAACTATATAAGAGCTATTAACGATCCTGTTCAAATTCATGGTTGTGGCTACAATAGCTGAGGGTCATGGTTACAAATTCAGCGTTCTCCAGATTTAGTACCACAGAAAACCCGTCATGTAAAGGGGTTGAAGCACGTTAGCTCAAAGTGGCGTAATGTGGAAGATTGAAAAGGGGTTGACAGCTCGGGTGTCATCCTCGTCACTTGACCTTAGTTCAAAAATACCAATAACTCTCGTGCAGCAAAAAATGCGACGCAAATGTAACTCTTCCTCAAACTTGAGCTTCGATAGATGTAATGTGTATCAACCCCTGTACACGGCGGGGTTTTAGTGACACCCGACTTCGAACCCATGATACAATGGAAGTAATGCTGTTTATAAGTTATCGAACATGACCATTTTGTTACCACAGCCATGTTATAATGGTGATAATTATATATAAAGTTAAAATCTGATTAGGAATAAATGGAAAAAAGAATCAATAAAAGAACGTCTTATAATAAAGCCAATATAATTCGTCTTAAAAAACAGAAACATAATTGCGCGTGGAAACACACATCTCTTGGTAATGTTTTTCAATTCCTACTATTAGCTCACACTCTCTCTCTATATATTTACTTGTTTATTTATTTATCTTAGTGGAATTTTCAATCGTTAATAAAATAAATTTTAAAGCGCTCAATTGAGCTAAAATTTTATATACATGATTATTTTGGAAGACAGTACAATAATTTTTAATTATAATTAATATAAATTAATTGATTAAAACCAATTATTTAAAGAATTACAAATACAACTACGTTGGCATCATTTTTGGCGGCTTAGCGACCCTTTTGGCGACTTATGTCAAAACTTGAAAAGGTTTTTTCCTCACGTTTTAAAGCATTCAGTTGAACTGAAATTCTATGGACACGATTGTTTTGGATGAGAATACGATACTTTAATGATGATTCATAAAAATTAATTACCACTTAATGTTGTGATTCTGTCATATGTATATAGATATTTATATTAATTGTAACTATTTAGTAAAATGTAGCTAAAATAAAATATTTCTTTGTTGATCTATGTAGGAATTGACTTAAAATGTTTTTTATATTACTTGTGTGTGTGTGTGTGTTCTACTGAAGTTTCAAGTAAATTAATATTATATGTATAGAAAGTATAAAAAAAGCAACTCACATCAATATAGGAAGCATTAATATAATCGGAGTCAGGAATGCCGGGAAGAGGCTCGAGCACTACACGGTTATAGTCAACTGTAAAATTTAGAAAAAAAAATCTGATTATGAATATTTTTTGAAAATATTACAAACAAAACAGTATTAAACAATTTATACATACAATAGGCTTCTCATATTTCAGTAAAGACAAGAAGAAACTAGATTTTTGTGTTCATCCAGTAGATTCTTCACGGAATTTATCAGATGTGGAAATACCACATTACACAAACTGAATCGAAATAATCAAATATAATCGAACCTCAGCTTTACGAACTTTTTCTTGGAACCAAGAAAATTAAATATATTGAAAGACGAATTTCTAATTAATGAATTTCCTATATAACGATCTTTCTGAATTCAGTGACTTCATCCGATTGTAAAGAGTGTTTTTTTTCAAGGTATAGAAGTTTAAGTTGGCATTACTTTCCAAGATAGTGACCGATTTAACAGCTGTCAAGTGCTTTATTCTCAGTTTGGTTTGGCAATTCATCAAAACGATCATCAAGCAAGGCGTAGATTCGTCGAATGGGCCCAAAACGAGATTGCCATTGTTCCCGATTTTCATAAGCGAACTTTGTTTAGCGATGAAGCGCACTTCTGGTTGAATAGCTACGTCAACAAACAAAACTGACGCATTTGGAGTGAAGCTAATCCAAAAGTGTATGTCGAAACACCGTTACATCCAGAAAAACTGACTGTTTGGTGCGCTTTATGGGCTGGTGGAATCCTTCCTCAAAAACGATGAAGGCCACAACGTTACAGTCAATGGTGATTGGTATAGAGCCATGATTACTAACTTTTTCATTCCTGAATTGAACAATCATGATGTCCAGGAGCTGTGGTTCAACAAGATGACACAACTTGTCCCACAGCTTGTGCCACAATCGATTTATCGAAAGACGCGTTTGGTGACTGCCTAATTTCACGTTTTGGTCTTGTGAATTGGCCTCCAAGATCTTGTGATTTAACACCGCTAGACTATTTTCTGTGGGGCTATGCACCATATTTTAAGAGAACATTCAATTATGACCGAGGATACATCAGGAAAAGGTCAAGAATAAGGTTTGAATTCAGTATTTTGTAACCTTTCAGACATGAATTTTTCTTCCTTCTTTCTTTACTTAAGACTAACCAAACTCTAAAACTTTTTTACAATGTTTTAAACTTCAAATACATTTATCTAATGTTTTAAGAACTTTATACTTCAGACAATAAGAAAAGGTTATACATAGAAATTCACTTACAGGGCACCAACTTTTTGTAACTGTTTTTTATTTCGTTAGCAGCCTTGGAAGCATGCCGAGTACTGTGCGATTCGCCTTTGGATGCCACCTGAAGAGAAAGAGGTCAGTAAATTACTAAAGCATCACATCAGTATTTATTGTATATAATATAACTAAGGTCGTAAACAACTAAATACTACTGAAAAAAGAATATCCATTTATCATATACTTATGAACGTTGTATATATCTTAATGATAGAACTTTTTACAGAGTGAAGTACTGATGCTAAAATTAACTATACATTTGGAGTCACACAGTGAAATATTTTCAATTTGGTTACACACATTGATTAAAAAAAGATACTTACGTATTATGGCTATAATCGCCAAGTTGGCAACCTGAATTTCGCATGTGTCGTATGTGCTGAATTGTCAATCATGTGCTTCGTTTCATATAATGTCACCAATAGGTTGCGATAGTACGTAAGTACGAAAAAAATTCATCAAAAATTGCATTTTTTACAGTTTTAACAAACACTCATTGAAAAAAATTAATAATTATTAAACAAAATTTAAAGTTATTATGAACAAACATGAACGAACCGCTGATTTATAGTAACATTTAACGTAAAGAAATTAAACACGTTTTTATTTTATAGTAAATTACTTTAATTTTATTTAATATGTGCAAACTACAATTCGTTTCAAAGGAGATCTTTCTTTGTTATATGAACCAAGAAAAAAAAATCCAAACAAAAATGAAAACCGTCTGTCAACAAATCATTGTAATAGAACATTTTATTATTATTTGTGAATATTATCAGCATCTCCAATTTTTCTCAGAATCAAAATATCAAAAACTATAAAGAAAACTGAATCAAATATCAAAAATTTTCAAAAGGATTCATTGAACTATTTTCTAACTTTAAAAAACAGCCTTTACTTTGTTGTGTAGTTTGTATATCAGTACTCAACCACGATGAAAATGCGCCGGCTAAATTTAAATTGAAAGTGACAAATCAACAAACAAGTTGCGTTGAGCTGCAATAAAGAGGTTGTAATCAGATAGCTGCTAATTTACATTCATCCGGCTAAGTTCATGACTGTTGAGTGCAAAAGTAAAAGCACCACCACAGTTATAATACTAGTAGAAAATAAAATGCAAGTATTTAGTATTAGACATTATACAACCGTACTAATGTTAAATTTAAAGAGTATTTTAAGAGAAATTCAAAACATGCGAAATAATAACATTCTTTTTTTTAAAAAAGCAATTTTTGAAATTTTAAAAAAATATACGTTAGTTTTCTTAAAATTCTTTTCAAAGATTCTCTCTGATTTCCTAACTCTTATGAATATTCAAAGTTAGCAGATGTGCTCAATATTGTTATATAATTTTTAAGATAAAATGAGCAAGAAATTTTAAAAAAACACAATGATGTTGCTACTTGCATTTGTAAAATCTTCGTAAATATCGTGAACATTTTTAAAACTCTGCTTCTATCATTTAATGAGTACATCTGTTATATATAAATTAAAAGCATTTTGTTTCAAAATATTTTTTTCAAATAAAAACATTAATTTAAAAAATATGTTAGTTCTTCAATTTTTGGGTCAAAATGTTGACTTTTCATATTTTCAGAAAATCTTCTTAAAAAATAATTTATTTGCATAGATTTTAATAAATAATTGGGAAAATAAATACATAAAAACAAATTCATTGATACATTAAAAAAATAGCCCCAAATAATATTTGAGTTTTTAAGAAGATATTTTTAGAACCTATATATATATGAAATAATAGTGTATTTTTCTTCGTGTTTTAACGAATTAAGAAGTTTTTCATAGTAATATATAATGAGAAAAAATAAAATATTATTCAATTCCTACTATTAGTTCACAATCTTATTATATATATCGTGTTCAAATTTTCAATCGGTAATAAAATACATTTTAAAGCGCTCAATTGAGGTGAAACTTTATATTGTTACGTAGATCCGAACTCTAGGATTTTATGCAAAACAAAGAAAATAAACAGTTCTTTAAGAGCGATGTGAATTTATTATCAAAAACTTAGTGATCCTTTTGGCGACTTGTGTCAAAACTTGAAAAGGTTTTTTTCTCACATTTTAAAGAACTTATTTGAGCTGAAATTTTATATACACTATTGTTTTGGATAACAATACGATAATGTTTATATATAAAAATCTTCCCTGCGTGTGTATGTGACTAAACTCCTCCTCTAAAAGGCTGGACCGAAATTGATGACATTTTTTGTGTGGGTTCAAGTGGATTCGAGAATGGTTTAGATTCACAATTCGGTCCAATATCGCAATTAGTTGAAAAGATATTAATAAAAAACCTTAAAACGCATAATTATTTTACCCATGTGTGCTGTTTATTCAGCTAATGTGCGGCAAGAAAAAAAAATAAGAGGGGAGAATTTTCCGATATTTTTTCGCCGTATTTAAAATTGCAGTCTAATTTTTCTATCAAAATCAGACAAAAAATAATTACAGAATCGGAAAGATTATTCAGTTCGCCACAATACGGCATATATCTTTATACATATAATTCTGCTGTGCGTGTGTATGTGAGTGAACTCCTCCTAAATGACTGGACCTATTTGGATGATATTTTTTGTGTGGGTTCAAGTGGATTCGAGAATGATTTCGATTCACAATTTAATCCGATATCGCAATTAGTTAAAAATGCGCCAAAATGATGTAAGGGCGCGATTGCTCATAAAAAATCATGGGCAATATTCTTGAGGTCAATATTTTGAGCGGCAAACTTCAAGGTGAAGTTGTACTTCTACCACAGATCCCAATGATTCTTTCAGACTCCCCTACCCATTCAAATGTGTGCAATTTCCAATTTGCTTGGCATTTGCTATGACCATTAATAAGTCACAAGGTCAGACAATGACAATTTGTGGTTTAGATTTAGAAAACCCTTGCTTTTTACTCAGCCATTTATATGTTGCATGTCCGAGGTTTGGCAAACCATCGCATTTGTTTGTTTATACCCCTCAAGGATTAACCCAAAACATTGTACATTCAATGACATTACGACAAATGTATTTTTTGTGCATTAAAATTATACCTGTTATGGAAAAATAGCTCGAGTTTTATCTTTTTTTATCTTTTAATCAAAACAAGTTTAAGTTTCTATTCAAAATAGCTTCTATATTCAACTTAGTTCATAGTAAATACATACTCACACGCAATCAATAGGTCGAATTGTGGTAACTGTACATGTGATGTCAGGTATTGCAATAACTTTCTGTACAAAAAGTTTCATCAAAACGGTCCAGATTGTTACAACTCATTCAAAAATTTTGTAATTTTTGGATTTAAGGCGTGTGTAGAGGGCAACGTCTGTCGGTTGATTGATTTAATGGATATTAACGTCGCACTGTTCAGCTACACGAGGGCTTTTGGCGACGGACCACGTAATTTTGAACCATGGTCAAGTGACGTGGACGACACCTGAGCTGGAACCCGCCTCTCCTAACTACCGCACCACACCAACGGGAGGACGTTTCAGCTCTCGACAGATTTAACGTGCATCGCTGCTCTACACGGCGGGTCTTTAGTGGTACTGGGATTGAACTCGTGACCAAGCAAGCCACGATCCGATACCTATACCACTCGGCTACCGCGGCCCGCAATGTCTGTCGGGACCACTAGTTTAAATATAATTAATTAAAACGAATTGACTGAAGCTAATTATTTAAAGAATCACAGAAACAGTTGTGTTGGCTTCATTTTTAGCGACTTGGGTGAAAACTTTAAAAGATTTTTTTTCCTCACGAAAAAAATTCAGTCGAACTGAAATGTTTTTTTTTATTTCCAATAGGTTGCGAATTGATCATTAACCATTGCAGACCTAGTACATCCCCCGTAAGCTTTTTTAGTGCAGTGCCCTATAGCCGGATACCAGTCACCGCAGGTAATTTTGAGGCCCAGTTTCCTCCCTAGAGGGAGGCACCTGAGCTCTAACGAAGCGAATTTGTACCAGGGTATAATTTTGCCGAGAGCATCCAAGCCAAAAAGACACTCTAGGGATCTCTTACATGCCGCATATAATCATATGACATGACCGCTGTCGATTTTCTGCCTCATGAAAATCCACCGACTTGGGTCGGGGTCGTACCCACAATTTGGGTGCAGAAGGCCAGCGACAAACCAACCACGCCACCCAGCCGGCAATGAAATGTTATATGCACGATTATTTTAGATGACAATACGATACTTTAATGATAATTAATAAAAATTAATTGCCCCTTAATATTGTGATTCTGTCATATGTATATACATATTTATATTACTTGTAATTATTTGACTAAAAGTAACTAAAAAGAAGTTTTTCTTTGTTGACCTAAGTAGGAATTGACTTAATTTTTTTTTACATTGCTTGAGATCTTGTTATAACAGATTAAGAAGTTGTTCGTAATAATAATGAGAAAAAGCAATAAATTATCATTTTATAATAACAAAATAATCTTATAAATGAAATGCTAAGTGGTGCTTTTCTCATTTAACACAGCGTATTAAAGTCTTATGATTAACAATAGCACAACTAAGAGAGTTTTTGTTACAATTTAAAAAGAATAGAGCAATTTAAATATTGTTCATTGTGTGTTCAAAACATCCGAACAATGCAGCCCTCATTTCCAGTTGAGAGATCCTGCAAAACGAATAAAAATTTAGGTTGAAGATATTATATTCTTTCAAAATATATAAAGTCTCAAACCCATCTTTCCAAAAAAAAAAGCCCCTTACAAATGCTTTTTACAGAAAATGTTCAGACATAAAAATGAAACGATTAACGAAAGACTGTAGAACAAAATAAAGTTGTGTGTATTCTAGACAACCATGCTTTTTTGTTGGCTTTTGAAGAATCAGTTAAAGTTTCTTTCATCAAATATTAAACTTTCATGAAAAAAAAACTAAACTGTTCCATTAAAAGAGTAAGATTTTACAAAAGAGTAATTTGTGTACTTTATTTTAACTCTCATTATCTATTTCTTAAGAAACTTTAATTTAATTAGTTTAATAGAATTAAAAATGGATCTCGTTTATAACTTAAATCTTTTCTATAACAAAGGCACTTTTGTAATATTTATAAGGCTTCTGTTGTTGCCAATTTTTTCTTAAAAAAGAATTTTTTCTAAAACCCCCTTTACAGCTCATAAAATCTTTAATTGTTTTCTCGTTTCAGAGAGAGATTTTTTAAGAAACTTGTTTTTTTTGGCGATAAACTGTAATTGAAAACGTAAGAGATTGCCATTTTCCCCATTCTTTATCATAAAATAAACATTGTACAATTTTCTTTGTTAAATTTTGGCCACACTGCATACACTTTGTGAAAACAAAAAATATGTAGAAAAAAATCTACTTTTCTTGTAACAACAGTGAGATTAAACGCAAGCATTTAAAAAATTATGTAATAGACAAATATTTCAATTTCAAGTTTTTTGTCCAACTGGTTTATAGTAAACATCATTCTAGATTTACATTACAACTGTTGGCAACAGGCACAGTTAATGGGTTAAATTCATGACGTACGCATGATAAATGCTATCACGTGTTCACTAGTTCAGTTCAGGTTTTGTGGGATATGGAGCAACAAAGGCTATATATATGATCCCCTAAAAGACAAATATTATTTAAAAATTAGTAGATGTCAAAATATTTCAGTTTCTGGATAAAAAATCTGAATGTTAATCTGTTAGACATAGCTTTCTCCAATAATTCATTGAAAGTCAGGTTGTGATGTGGATCGATTTTGAGAAAATGTTTTACATGATTTCGAGGATGAATATATCTATTGCAGTTTAACAAGATGTGGTCCAAATCGTTTAAGCAATTACAAGATATACAATTTGCGTTGTCCGATAAATTGAATTTATGTAGAAGTCCTGGAGTGATGATCATTTTGCTGAAGATTCGAGTACAGAGGATTTCTTCTCTTCTGTTTCTTGTCCATTTAGAGATGGTGCTTATGTTAGGAATATTTCCCAAGTTTACAAAATATTTACTTGAATAGAAATTATCATTGGCTTTTTTAAAACTCTCTTGATATATTTTTTTATTGATGTCTTCTGAGGAAATCCAATCGATGTAAACATTAGACTCTGTGACAGATTTTGCGAGATTATCCGCCTGTTCATTCCACAATATATTTGAGTGTCCCGGAGTCCAAAGTAAAATCAACTGGTTATTATAAAGTGATAGAATGTAAATCTTGCTAGTTAATTTATGGATGACACTATGTGATTTAATTGAGTAATTTTGAAGAGCAGAGAGAACAGAGAGACTATCAAACAAAATTAACAAATTCTTGTTTATAATAGATAGATCATCTAGAGCTTGGCAAATTGCCAGAGCTTCAGCTGTAAAAATAGAATTATTGTGATTTATTCTATAAGCAAAATGGGAATTTGCCGTAATACCTGCAATAGATGTCATTTGTTCATTTTTTGAGGCATCAGTAGCTATTATAGAAAAGTCCTGGAAATTACGGTTTACCGTTTCATCAAATAAACCCCTTATAATTTGAACTGGTAAGCTTTTATCCTGAAATGCGAAATTATTGATATATATTTTGCATGGGAGAATTGAAAACGATGTTATTCTGGGGATTGAGATAATGTGACTATACTAACGGCATTCAAAGGGTTTAGTATATTTATAATAGAATTTTTATCTTCTTCCATAATATTGAGATTCAGAAACTCAGGGTTATTGCTATATAATGGAGAAAAGGTTTGGTTGGAAATTTGAGAAAGGAAAAACTTATTTGCCAATCTTCGTATTTTGTCTGACAGAATTTCTTGTCCAGCCAATTTTAAAAGTACGATGTTTGGGGTCCATTGTGGAAGTCCCAGTGCAATTCGAAGTGCTTTGGTGTGAATGATATTAAAAGGTTTCAGTTGGTTATCAGACCATTTATTTATTATATGACTAAAGTAGTAGAAAACACTGCATATAGTATTATTTACTATTTTGATTAGATCTGTTGTTCTTGGTCCATGATGCTTATATGCCATAGCCTTAAGGCTATTAATTTTTTTCAAGGCTTTGTTATTTAATTGATTTCTTAATGAAATATTCTGGCTCCGCTTGGAAAAATGAACTCCTAAATATTTGATAGAGGATTGCCAAGGGAGAGAATGTCCCTCCAATAAAATATTAGGAAACGTATTAATTCTTTTGTTTGATAACTCAGATATTGTACTTTTATCTGGACTAAGAGAAAGCTTCCAATATTTACACCATTGAGAAATTCTTTCCAGCGTGTTTTGCATTTTTTTACAAATATAATCAATAGAATGATGAGAGCAGTAAAGAAAAACGTCGTCCGCATAAACAGAGCATTCGATGTCATTTTCCAGAGTTTCAAAAAAATCATACATATAAATAGTATATAAAATGGGGATAGAACACTGCCTTGTGGCAGACCTTGGGGAAATATCCTTATGGAGGAAAGATAGCCCCTCCATTTGATTTGAAAAGATCGATAAGTGAGAAATTTGTGGATCCAAATAGCTGTTTTTCCTGTAATACCGATTGGTAGGCATTTATAAAGAAGACCATCTACATAAACTGAATCGTTTGCACTTTTTATATCCAAACTTACTCCAACAAAGTATTTCTTTTTTAATTTTGCATCCATTATTGCTGTATGAATGAGATAGGTAGCACTTCTGCTATCTTTAAAAGGGACGAAACCGTAATGTTGAGGATGAAGTTTTCGTGTTCTGTGGTTAGAAAATAGCTTAATCTATTGGTGAGAACTCTTTCAAATGTTTTTGAAAAGATGGAAGTCAGTGCTATTGGTCTATAGGAGGATATGCGAGTTTTGTCTTTACATTGTTTAGGAATCGGGAGAATGACTGCATGCTTCCAAGAGTTTGGAACTATTGTATTATCAAATAAATCTTGAAAATATCTTAATATTATTTCACAACCGTATTACGATCCAGACTTTTTAAAAAAGATGCTGTAATAGGATCAGCTCCAGGAGTTGAATTTTTAGAAAGTTTTATTGCTCTATGGATTTCAAAAATATGCAAAGATTTATTAAGATTGTTGTCCTCTTTGTGGAAAAAGTCCAAAGGAATTGGTTCATGATAAGCGTTTTTAGATGCAAAGAAGTCCGCAAAAATATTTGCTTGAATTTGAGGTTGTGTAATATATCTACTATTAACTTGTAGAATATTATACTTGGGTTCTATTTTCTTAGTATTAGAGAGCTTTTTCAGAATATTAAAAAATATCTTTGGATTAGAAACATTATTGCAAATATTATCCCAATACAATCTTTTATTGAATTCAAAACAAACATTACACTTGTATTTGTTTTTCTCTTGCAAAATCTAGGTAAAATTTCAAATTTGATAATTGAGTAAAAATCTTCAAATATTATAATTCTATTCAAGAATTTTTTCAAAATTAAAAAGAAAATTATATTATACTTGTATATTTAAATCAAGTGCATTTTGATTATACATGCGTATTATTATTAGTGACAAATATGTGTATTTAAAAGATAGTTTTTGGAAAAGAAATTGGCAACAGAAAAGTGCATGGACTGATTGGTTGGTAATACTTGATTGTATTTATCGTTTGACAATGACGTCACATGAATTTATGAACTGATTGTTTGGAAAGACGTAATTGTAGTTATCATGGGACTATGACTTCATATGAATTCAGCATGTTGGCAAAGATTATACCTGAACTGATGACTCACGCTCTAAAATTCCACATAACATGAGAAATGTGATATTCAGATATTCAGTATTTCTAATTAATCCCTGTATCAGAAGTAATGATTCCATATGACTGAGCTTTTAAGGAAAATTAGATCTTGAACTGGTGGTTCAACTTACACATCACTAACTTGTTCTTCTACTTCGGCTGCATACAAGGTGTGGCATAAGAAAACGAGACTAAGTGTGTAGTTTGAAAAAGAAGTGGAATTGACATCAACTGTTTAGGTGACGTCATCCCATATGAACAGTTTCCCCTTAACTGATCGAGTCATTTGGGAGTACTGCGTCAATAAGTAAACACGTCTTTCAGACAAATTCTGGGGTAGAATAGGGTTAGCTATCTCCCTTATTGGGAGAAGCTCTCCTCTTTCCCTAGAAAATAAAGTGATTCTTTACAAGCAAATTCTGCACCCAACGATAACTTATGGGTCCCCCGTATGGGGGCAGCGGCCCCGACCCATACAAAACGCATCCAAGTCAATACAAATAAAATTCTTAGAATCATTACTAACACACCTTGGCACGTTAGAAATAGTGTCATACATCACGACTTACACATGGAGCCGATCGATAACTACATCACTAGAACTTCTAGAAATGTTTTTACTTCTATCCAAAATCACGATAATCCAGTAATTAAAGCACAAACACTATTCACGTATCCTCACTCTAAACTAAATTTTGCTTGCAAAACTACTAAATGGAATCTGCCCTAGAAAACCGCAGTAATCACAACAAAAACACTTAATTGCTACACTTCACAATATTCAAACGCATTTGCCTCTAATCAAAACTGGGATCAGTGTTAAAGCTGGCTCCAGCTTCGTTCCACCTGCTGTGGCGTCTGTAAGTTTCTCCTTGCAGAGACTCTTTCCTTTTCATTCCGTCTGCAAAAAAAACATTCTGCTTCCCACTGCGTTTTTGGTGCTCCTCGAACGCGTTTTGGGGCTGTCAAGCCCTCCCTTCCTGCGCTCTTCTCTTCTTGCCCTCGTGACGTCACTCCAGTTTCGTCCTCGTCGGCCCCTCTCTTCCTCCAGCCTCCCCCTGCAGGGGGAATGATTTCAGATATAGGTCTTTCTTTTTCAGCCTTTCTCCGCGATTCTGGGTATAAGCGATTTATTTCGCTGGCACCCGCGTCATCTAATTTTCATTTCGTTTCGAGTGAACACGTGCATCTGCATTCTGCCGGGAAAATGTCGAATCAACATTAAGTTTCTTTGAAACTTAAGGATAAGCCACGAAAACATTTCAAATATTAACTGAGGCTTATGAAGATGAGACTTTGTCTCGTGCACATGCGTTTCAATGGTGTAAGTGGTTTTTAGGAGAAAAGGACAGTGTGGAAAATGATGAACGTGCTGGGCATCCAAGGCCAAGGTTAGCTATTACAAACCAAAACATTCCCAAAATTCAGGATATGAGTGGGTTCCCACTCACATCAGTGGTCAGACTGTTAATCAACTCTACTACATTGGGGTACCAAAAAGACTTCTTGAAAAAATTAGGAAAAAAAGGCCAGAATTAGGGAGTGATGAATGGCAGTTGCACCAATACAATGCACTCGCTGACACGGCTCTATCTGTCAAGCAGTTTGTGACCAGCAAAAACATTACTGTGATGGGGTATCCTCCTTATTCACCAGATTTGGCCCCATGCGACTTTGTTTTATTTCCTACAGTTAAATTTTGCTTAAAGAGAACCCCTTTTTTCTCACTTTTAAAAGTTTAGGCAAAATAGGAGAATATCTTGACGGGCCTTTCAAAAACCTCGTCTCAGAACTGTTATCAGCAATGACAGCACCGAATGCAGAAGTGTGAAAAGGCTGAAGTGAACTACTTTGAAGGTGATTAATGTCACAGAGAACTGATTCTGTGCGTACAATGATTTATTGTATCAATCTCCTTTTTTTTTTGCACCACACCTCGTATTACATTAGTAAATGTACCTTTAGCTATTAGAAGGCCCACATTGATTTCAAAATCATTTGATTCTGTATTTTATATAGCACTTCTTTAGGACTTAGAGGCTATAATTCCGTTTAAGGTTAAATAGCTTCAATAAATCCACAACATGAACAATTTTAACAAATCCAGGACTCGGATTTTGTGTGCTTCATTCGACAATTACCAAGAATGAAACTAGTCATGATGAGACATCTTTAGATAACCTCCCTAAAACATATTCTTAGTAATTTATAGCGTTAAACTAAGGCTAAAAGAATTGATAAAAAGTCTGAGATCAGTTCAAAATAAAAAGCCTTAAGTTGAATTACAATCAAAATCAAAATTTCAAATGTCATAGTTTTTTAAATTTCTTCTGCTGTTTGAAAACGTAACTTTAAAAGAGTTTGAAAAAACCTATTACGGTACAGAGAACAAGGTATATAAAAAAATTTGAATGTTCCGAAAATAAAGTTCCGAATTACTGTGTATCAATTTACTCTGTTCAATATAAAATCTTTTCCCCCTGTAGGCGTTCGAAGTTTCCTCAGCTGAAATATTTACGTAAGCTTCAGACTAGTGACTTAAGTTAGAGGCTTTCAAACAGAAGAATGACAGAAAACTTATTTCAATCCTTTTACTTGTTTATTGATTAGTTAAAGAACATCTATATCTTGCCAATAAGTGTTATTTACATTCAAACTTAAATGCATTTAATCACTGTAAATAATAATAGTTTAAGTCTCGAGAACTTTTTATTATTATAATCATCAAATGATCAAAAAGATCTCCAGATGAATGATAATATCCAAAAAATATAGAAAAATTAATTACATACTAAGTTCAATGGACTAAATTCATGATGGTCACATGATAACGGCATTCACGTGTTTCCCATTGATTAAAAATTGTTGTTGTTGTTCAACTTGTAAAGTTAAGATAACATTTAAAATTTGATGTGATTGGATAGAGTTCACGTGTTAAAATTCTTCAAATAGTTTTCAAAACTAAAAAAAAAATATTTAAACTATATGAACACTTTTAAATTAAGTACATTTTATTTAACTATGTGTATTATTATATCGTTGACAAATATGTAATTTCTAAAAAGAACGTTTCTTCAAAAAGCAAAAATTGGCAACAGTGAAGCACATGAACTATTTGGCTGGAAACGCGTGATTATATTTATGATATAATTATGACGTCGCATTAATTTATGAACTGATTGGGCGAAAACACTTGGCTCAGTTATCATGTGACTATGACGTCACATGAATTTAGTCCATTATCGTCGATTATGCATTAGAATTCTTCTCTACAACTGAAAAAAACATCTTTATAATAATTACAAAAGATGCCAATTTAAGCAGCATAAATGTATCAAAAAACGATTATATATCAGAAATTAGATAATCAAGAAAATTAGAGTTAAATAAATTATACACTAAATTAAAGCAGACAATAATAATTCGAAGGAAAATTTTCAACCTAAGCAATAACTATAGCTACTGAACAATTTAAATATTCAATTAAAAATTAGTTCAAATTAAAGAAAAGAAATTTAAATAAAAATGATATATTTTACAATATGAAGCAATCACACATACACACACACGCGGATGAAGAAAATGGGCTTTTAATGTAAAAGAACAAGTGAAACTTATAAAAGCGTGTTAATAAACTCTTTTAAAGAGTATTTACATATATATACTTAAAATAATTATGTATTAAAAAAGCTAGTAAGGAAATATGTAGACTGTTGTTCATTTTTTTCGTGCATGACGCAAAAAAAAAGTTTTCACAAGGATATTTTTGTATGAAGAAACTCTCACAGCTGCCTATTTTTGCTCGAATCAAAAATCCATTATCAATCTGTATAAACAAAGCGACAATTAAGATTATAAAAAAAACATATTATGGAAAAGTTTGAGAAAGAAAGATATTGAAGATTTGTGCAAATATCTTAACATAGAACTGAACATCAATAAAAAGATATTTTATTCGAAAAATATAAATTCTGACTGGTTAAGCTCATCAATTTAGAAATTTTATGAAATAGCTGGGATAAATGATTCGTATCTACAAAATGAATGAATGTCATATATATTAAAAAAATCACCGTTATAGCTTTTTAAAAAGAAAACCATAATAATATTCCATACAATAAAGTAAATGGTTTTTTTATGCAAATATGACTTTATAAATAACATAACTAATTTAAATATCCCTTCAGCAACACTTGCAATGATAATAACGCTTTCTGGAAAATTATTTTTGCTTCTCTTGAGCAACAAACGAGTGGAATCTTCCATGTCTTTACCCGTTGCCAGATTTAATGGCTTAAAATAATGTCCAAATATACAAATTGAATATTCCGGTTCCTCGACGATATTTCGCATTTCCTTCTTATAATGTTCACATTTGGAATTGAAATGTATTGCATAACTTTAAATGATCACACAAATTCCCAAAACTGGGCCACGAAAATGATTTGGATTTATTCCAGACATCTGTGGTTGGATGGTTATTCATTTTCAGTTCGAAAGCGACAGTCATATGTTGCAGAATTTCAAATGTTCCTTTTTCCTTCAGATGACGCCACCATCGCTCATAAAATGTCAATACAACATGCTCGTTGCCGGATTTCAAATGGGACGATGGATTTTTAATTATCAGATAAAAACAGTCTGCTTCAAATAAAGGTTTTATAAAAGTTAATAATGCTTTCTACCAAACTGCCTTGAGATCTTCTGAGATTTATTTGATTGGTAATGATCTCCAATTTTATGCTTGGAAAAATTTTGAATTTTTTATTGCATTTTAGGAAATCTTCGTTATTTTTGTGTGGATGCATTTTACTGCATTTAAATCAATATCGGGATCTGGGAAGTAAAAAAAAATCCATTGCTTTCACGAATTTCAAAATGGCAAGTGAACAAACATTTAAAGTTTTGACACCAACATCTAAAATTTTTTAAAAGTCATATTTATATTTTGAAATCGTCTATCCCAATGTTCACAAAAGCAGTTTTGTCTTCTTTTTCTTAAAATGTAAAAATAAATCATTTATTTTAATAAAGTACTCTGCTTTTATTACATCAAATTCACAATAAAACATAAAGCCATAATTATTGTCCATATTGTTGATAACGCTTAAATTTTTCTTTTCTTTTTTTGTCATGTGTGTGGTTTTGGTACATCGCATCTAATCTCGAAAGAACTTTTCATGTGCATTAATGAAAACAAATTTTGTTTTCATTAATGCACAAATTTTTCCTGATGCTACACGCAAGCTTACTTTTATATTAGAGAATTTTTCAGTTGTAAAAAAGTGTTTTCAGTTTGAATTTAAATTGAATCTTATTGTGTTAACTTCGGTGACTGAAAATTTAGACAATTTCCAAATAGATATAATTCTTTAAAATTAAAATTTAATAATTCAAATATTTTACACATTATTTTTATAAAGGATTGAGGTTTCAAAAAAGTGTAAAAGTATTTAAAATATAATCATAATTTAAAAAATTATAAGCATATGAAAATAGGAAACATTTCTGTAAAAAATATTAAGTTTTACGTTGCGCATCATATTTTCTAAAATAATAGCTCTAATTACTAGCAGTAAGTTGATTTATAAAGTTAAATGTATCCTTATTACACTGTAGCTATTTTTGTATCTTATAAATAGAATAATAAATTATATTTTTTAAAACAATAAAAAATACATTTTTTTACAGAAAAATTATATTTCAATATTTTTTATATATTTTGAAATAAAAAAGATATATAATACTAAAATTAGGTAGAGCTTACGAAGTGTGGTACATTTTATAATTCTATAAAGTTTTATACATCAAAGGGGAATTTTAGAAAATAGCATGCGCAATGTAAAATTTACTTAATATTTATTACAGAAACGTTTCTTAATTTCATATGCTTATAATTTTTAAAATTATGATTATATTTAAACATTTAATACTCTTTTTCGTTACCTCATTCCTTTATAAATAAAATGTAAAAGATTTGAATAGTTTATTTTTAATTTCAAAGAATTACGTCAATTTGAAAATTGTTTGTATTTTAACCTCCTCGAGATGAAACTAACACCCCTGAGACGTCATAAAGGAACTCGTGTTGGCAGAAGTAGACAGTGGAAGAATTCAATGAATAAAATATAAAAAAATCCCCCTTATTACTAAATAATATAATAAACAAAATAAAAGAACATTTATTTTGTAATATTAACTTTGTCATTCGATTTCTGATTGGACCTGTTATCATTTTGTCTCCAGCTGTGATTTTTTTAAAACTCTATTTAGTAAGAAAATGGACAATAGTCATAATTACGAGTTACCTTCTTATTTAAAAAATTCATCTTTTCATCAGAATTAAGATAATAAAATCTTCAGTAATTAAAAGGATTTTTGAAGTTCAATTTAATGGACTAAATTCATGTGACGTCATTGTCACATGATAATGGTAACCACGTGTTTCTGGCAAGTCAATTCAAAAACTCCTGTGACGTCATAGTGACGATACATGCAATCAGCGAGCCTCTGGGAAAAGCCGACGATTTCATGTAAATCCATAATTAGAAGAAAATCTGTAGTGCACCTTTGTTTTATTGGACGTAGAAGTCAGAGGAGTAATTAAGAGCAGTACTTTTACTAGTGCATGCATCAGAAACAATAAAACAGCTATCCACAGATAGCTTTCTTCAAATCTATCCAATGATGATTGAGTTGATTTTTTTCTGTACACCCATCGATTGACACGGTCATAGAAAATACAAAAATTCAAGAAATTGTGGCTTGATTTAGATGTCATTCCTAAATGATGTTTTTCTGATTTTCCATCTACAACTTCAAGATTTGTCAACTTTATACGCTTTTATTAAACTTTTCGTAGAAAAAAATAAAGAAGAAATGTCACATGAAGGTGAGTCGAAAAATAAGTTTCCCCTGCCGACTGTGGTCTGAGTTGTGAGTGAACGTAAAAACATAGAATGAGACATTAAAGATAATATATAACTTTATATTTCCATATAAGCACTAAGTAAATTGAGACATTTATAATACCGCTTAATAAGCTTCAAAAAAGCCCTCCAGGAATAACTAAAGGCTTTGTTTACGGAAGAAGTGTTTAACGGCTATTGGCAAACTACGAAACAGCAAGTGAATGCGTAAGACACCGATATACTATAGGGTAGAGGCCGACCTTGATTAAGTAGATGGATTCGGGAAAAGTGGCCTGGGTTTCTCATATCTAGCGGTCTGTTGTTGGATGACAATGCGAGACCACACTCGGCGATGACAATGCAAAACCTTATTGCAACTTTTGGTTGGGAATGCCTACAGCATCCACCATACAGTCCTGATCTCGCACCAAGTGACTTTCGTCTGTGACCGACTTTGAGGAAGAATCTCACTGGATGGCGCTTTGGAAAAAACGCTGGAATCAAATAAACCGTTAAATGCTTCTTCCGTAGGTAAAGCCCTGAGTTTTTCCTGGAGGGCTTTTTGAAGCTTATCAAGGGGTATGACAAATGTATCAATGTACTTGGTACATTATGTTTAATTCTATGTCTTGACTTTGATACACAACTCTGATCACAATCGACAAGGGAAACTTTTTTCCGACTCCCCCTCGTAAAATAGGAATAATAACATAAATAATACGTAGAGCGCTGTGTGTAAGCGTTTTACACGTTCTTTAAATAAATTTTGCTGTTTGTAACTGGCTTCGTACCCTATTTAATAGGCTGAGTTAGAAAAAAAATCGGATATCGTATTTTGAGAATAAGTTTTAGAATAATATGGTTAAAAAAGAATATTAAAAAATAAGTTCGTATTTTTTTTTTCGAATGGTTTGTACGTAGATTAAGGTGCACAGCGATTATTTGGAGGGAAAAAAAAACTCTTATTAATCGAAATCTGCTTATGCGGAAAAGATGTTCTATTGTATTGAGATTAAAATAATAATAATTTAAAAAAAATAATTTCAAAGATTAATTTTGCCACAAAAGGGTTGAACTTTTGAAAAAACGGAAAAAAGACTTAGTTTTAGTTAGATGATTTTAGACTCAAAATAAAATAATTTTCTTCAATATAAATAATGAAAAGCTATTTATTGACATGTGAGAACTGAGTACAATGTGCACATTGGAACATTTCATAGCTCCAACTTTCTCTCTTCGCACCGTCGGATCTGACCGATCCAAGATTTTTCATTCCTCCGCTTCATCGCGCTCTGTCATTTTGTCAGTAGGTATTTTTTAAAAAAAAAAATAATGCTAAAGGAAGTGTTAAATGTAACTGGTGTTTTTTCCTGTAACTATTTAGAAAATTACAGAATCATCGCAATAAATGTTTAAAAGTAAAAAAAAATACTCGTTTTTGCTTGACATAAAACTTCTTGGACTTTTTAAAATGAAAGAGAGCTTAAAAACCTAAACATTTTTCAACTTGTGGTAATACTTACCATAAAAATTAATATTTTTGATTTTATTTTTCCTTCAGCTATATATATATATATATATATATATATATATATATATATATATATATATACTAGAAAGCATCTATTCCGCATAAGTAGATTTTGAATTTCTGAAAAATAAAAATTTCGATCGAACCTAACGTAAAGTCTAACACAAAATTATTATAAAAAAGTGCTCCAAATGTTTATTGGTGGTGACGCAAAAGTCTTGATTTCCCACTGATATACAAATTTAAAAACAAAAGCATGTAGAGCTGACTTAAAAACACATTACATTGATCTGAAATTCAATGTCTCAAATGCATCCATCTTTAAAAACATTTTAAAAGAAAAAGTTCTATTTGAGGAATAAATCCGTGTAGGCTCACTTTCAAAATTTATTCACTTTTGAAAATAAAACCATTGTTTTCCGTCCTTCTTCTGAGCACGAGAATTCTCCCTTTTATTTTCCGTTTCTGGTTTTGAATTTCAAAATCTTTTGTGTAAGTAATGTTCTCCAAATCATCAATTTTTATTTATTCGCTCGACTTAACCGTTTTTCTAAGAACACCGTATTTCCATTCCTTATTCTAAAAACATTTCGTACAATCACCCGTAAGGAAAGTTCCTAAACGCTGGAAAAGCCATAAATGCTGCTTTGTGTTCAGTTAAAGAGTTTTATTGTGTTTGTTTTAGGCTTAAGAAAAACTTTGTTTAGAAATGGGAGTTTATTGTTCTAATCCTTTTGAATGGAACAGGTAATGCACGAATTCGTTTAAAATTTCATAAAAATGTTATTATTGTAGCAAGTAATTCTACCTTTATATAATATAGCTTTCTTTCTGTTTATTTTTACAAAACCTTTGATGATATAAAGAAGGTTAATAGGTATTTTTAGCATGTAAATGGTCTGCATTTGTGTTTTACAGTGCTTTGTATAATAATATATGAAGGAGATTAGATCTCGGCACCTTCTGTTCCGTAAACACGTAACTTACCACTGGACTAAAATGGTCATCTTAGTCCGGAGGTTTTTACTGGCTTATATAAATACCACCGCCACACACACTCCCCTGTCAGTGAATCAGTGGATAGGCGAACGAACGAAACAGTTGTTACAGCGAGCATGTGAGTTATTGTTGTTGCGTCAAGTGTATTTTGATGGCTTGCTGTGCTGCGTCATGCGTGTCTGACGACTTTTGGTTGCTCTTGTGGCGGATAGAGGACGCTATTTCTGCTACGTGAGGGTTGCGTTGCTTCAGGTCACCAATGAAGGGTAGAACTAGCAACCTTTGGATTCGTAATCACGTAACTCACCGTTGGACTAAGAGGATCACCTTAGCCCAGAGGCTGTTACTGGCTTATAAAGATACTACCTCCACATGAGTTTAGTCTTTTGAAATTTTTTTTATTTCTGTATATTTTTGGTATTAATTATATTATCGGGAACTTTGAAAGGTATTTTTTATTTTGTTAAACAGCTAAATTATAAATATTCTTTATAATAGCAAATAAATATTGATAAGTTTATAATAAAATTGCAATGATTCATTTGTTACGGACCATGAAATCTTTAAAAAAATTTTTTTTGTTAAGAAATAACGGGCACAGAAAACAGATTTTTTAAAAAATAGATTTTTTTATCGATATTTCAATCACAAAATAAAAGTTCATTAAAAAGCCATGGATTCTGTGCAGTAATAGGGATTTAAACTATTTTGGTTTATTTTATCAACAAATTGTTACTTATTGCTTTAAAAAAGTATTGTGAGTTTTTTGGACAGTGTTAAAGATGCAACTGAAAGAACATAACCCGTAATTCGACATTCGGAAAAATCTCGAATCTTTTTTGATAATAAGCTGATGAATATTTTTTTCTAGCAAATGTTAATTTTTTAAGGACGTGAGTGAGAGAACTCCTTCTCCAGTCGCAAACAATGCAGGTTAGAAACTGGCGCCTTTGGACTCGTAACCGAGTAATTTAACTACTATACCAAGATGATCATCGTAGTACGGAAGCTGTTAGTGTCCTATATAGATACCACCTCCACACAGTACAGGACTGGAATAAAAGTGCTTTTTTTGCTTGACACGAGAAGGCTCACCTTTTCGTTCCATTCGTCTAACGTGTACACGACTTACCGTAAGTGAATAGTTCAAATTACTATTCCACAAAATTGCAATCAAAGTCACCATGGATGATCAGTCCTTACCAATCAGCATGCACCAAAATGTTTACTCGAAAATTGAACACAAAATGGCAGCACTGCCTAGCACTACTGATTGAATATGCACTCCATGGAAAATCTAATAATAACATATCGAATAAATCACGCCAAGTGATACAAATGGTTGAGGTGGATATGTTACCAGAACCACCATCTGTAACAGAGACTACCTATGGCTACCAAAAGACGCTCAAATCTATGGAGATACATAATTACGGTTTCGGCTGGATAACTACCTTATCTATGTGTCATATATAAAATCAAACAACAAAAAATTTTCCTCTTTAGAAAGGGGGTATGCGGTGTTTTCTCAAGTTTCAAACAGAAAAGGACCGGAATAAAAGCGCTTAATGATCTTATAACTCGAGAGTTGGAATTACTTTCCATCCCAGTCGTCTAAGACGTTAACGCCTTAATTGGATTAGAAAGTGGGCATAGATGCAACCATGATCACCTTCAGTGGTCCGTGTAACCAACACCACTAGCCTAATTTCAATAATCGACGAATATTTTTCTGTTGAATGGTTTGTTAACGTTGCGTTAAAAACAATATTAGTACTATTGATGACGGAACTCATAATTGTAACTACGATCGCATGACGAGGATGACACTAAAACTGGCACTTTCCTCTATTTTTTCACATAACCAACATAAAAATTTTGAAATGCAACAGATTTAGCATGCATCAGCTTTGCTACATGGTAAGTTTTTAATGGAATTAAGATTCGAATACATTATTCGTGAGGAGATTGGCCATTCGACAAACGGTACCTTTTGTTCCCGATTTTGAAAGCATTTATTGCATCTATGAACAAACTAGAAAAGATAAAGTGAACCAGAGGAAATAGAGAGCACTCTTTTAATTCTTTGCGCAGTGAAATACGTTTAACAAGAAATAGAAGGGACTTAGATATTTTTTCGTGTTAAAAGATATTGCAAAAAAAATCCCCCTAAATATAGTATATACATTTAACAAAATTAAGATAATTATAGTACGTTTTATTCGCATCGATATGTATATATGAATGAATTTAATAACAATCAATAAAACAAAAGTTTAAAGAAATTTAATACAAAAGGTTCAAGTTTCTTGAAAAACAAAACATTCCATTGAAATTTTAGAAAATTATCCGATATTTCTCTTTGTATTGTGTTTTTTAGCATCAAAAAGTCAACAAAGTGTTTTATGTCATCCATTTTGTTATTCATTTTACCATTGGAATGCGTTTAAATAGCAACGCATAACTTTTCATGATGTTCCTCATTCTGGATGACGTGGGGATAAGGAGCGGCATTATTCATTTCACTTTCGTCGTCGGATTCTACATGAATGATATTTTTTGAGTTTCGAACAAACTGCAAAATGTCTTTTTCTGCCATATTTGGGGGTTTATACACATTATCATCATCTACTGCAACGAGTTCATCCGATGATACAGAAACTTTCCTTCCTAAGAAGCAAAATCTTTTCCGTGCTAAGCCAGTTTTTTTCCAACTATCAATGTTTGAGACCCAATTTTCAATCATAATTTTCATAGCGACCTTCCATTCAATAACAAAGTATTGAATTCAATAATAATATACTTTGATACTAAAGCTACCCCCCATACAACTTCAATTACAAATCGAACAGATTATCAAGTTAAGTTCCAAATTTTCTGTATACACTGCTGGACAATTGCTAAGGACGGATAACACTATCATCCATAGCAACCACAAAATGAAAGGAAGCAAAATGTGGAAAATTAGAATAAGTGCGGGATATTAGTAAGAAGAAGTATGAGTATGCAAATTTTTTTCCACGTCTGTTCATCACGTGATAGCGTTCATAAGAGCTTTAAAGGTTTTGACGCGTGTGGACAGTTGTTGTTTCAAGTCAAAGTTTTACAGGAAAGATTTAATAGACGAACTTAAAATTTTTGGCATGTCTTCCCGACATCACATAGATGATTTTATGCGTGGCCGAATTATTGGAAAGATCGTAGAAGGGCGAAAAATAACAGATGTTGCCAGGGAGTTCGACATCGCTCACAGCGTTGTTTCACGGCTGTGGAAGTCATTTAAAACTACTGGAATGTGTAGTAGACGGCACGGGGAGGTCGTGTTAGAAGTACGACGCCTGCAGAAGACAGATATATCGTCCTATCAGCAAAAAGAAACAGGCGCACCACAGCTCAACAGGTGGCAAATCAGTTTCTTGCTGCCTCAGGAAAGCAGATCTCCCGAAAAACTGTTGCCAGACGTTTGAGGGGAGGAGGACTATACGCACGCAGACCTGTTGTGTGTGTCCCATTGACCAGACAGTACCGTACTGCCCGTTTGCAATGGTGTCGTGAGCATCACAATTGGACTGAACAGGACTGGGCATGCGTACTATTCTCAGATGAGAGTAGGTTCAGTCTGTCATCGGATTGTAGACGCCAACTGATCTGGCGCGAGAGTGGTACTGCTTATCGTCCAGAAAATATCCAGGAAAAGGACCGATATCCGACATGCAGTACCAGGGTGTGGGCCGGCACCATGATCAATGGCCGCACGCGCCTACATGTGGTTGCGAATGGGACAATGACGGGCTAACGATGCATTGATGAAGTTCTACTTCCTCATGTTCGTCTTTTCCGTGGTGCTGTCAGTGATAAATTTGTTTTTATGGACGACAACGAAACATGTCATCGAACACTCGCTGTTCAGGATTGTCTAGACAGCGAGGGTATTCAACGTCTCGTATGGCAAGCGCGTTCTCCAGATCTAAACCCCATTGAAAATGTGTGGGAGGCTTTGGGGAGGCAAGTTGCTGGTCGAAACTATCCTCCGACAAATAAGAACACCCTCATCCGTGCACTCACAGAGGAATGGGATAAATTGCCTCAACAGCTGCTGGATAATGTTGTGCAAAGTATGGTACGACGTGTGGAATGTTGCATCACACTCCACGGTGGACATATCCCGTACTGATACCTTTCTTTAAGGTGCCTTCTGACTTTTAGATGCATTGTTCCATTTCTCCGTACGCAGATCAAATGAACATTTTTTTTTCTTTCAGATGTTTCACAGCTTTTGTACTTTCCAGAACAATAAATATTCTTTATTCTAATGTCTGAACAGTGTGGCAACTATATTTTATCCTACTAGGCCTCATGTCTCGCTTAATGTTATGCTACATAGCAATTTGTGATCCGTCCTTAGCAATTGTCCAGCAGTGTATTATATATCATAAGCCTGTAGAGTCACTGGTGATTATTATACTTGTTCTTAATTTAGTATTGTTTAATTAATTATCAAATACTGTGTGCAATACTGATACATTTATAAGTGTACTATATCAGTGCAAATGTGTATATATTTTTTTATCGTATCAGAATGTATTTTGTTTTGCTTCCTTTCAGTAAATTAAAACCTCTTCTGGCGATTTTCTACGACACGTTCGCTAGGGACGGGGTGAATGCGTAAGGATTTGCACTTCAGGACGAGGCGTTTTCGTCGCTAAACCTAACTTAAGAAAATAAAGCAAAAATTATAAAATTTCAGTCCTATCGTCGTAATTTTTGGTACCCCTTTAGATTACTACATAAGTTATCTGTTACATTAAAACTAGAATGTATTAATGTTTTTCCTTTAATTTATATAAAAAATATCACTTACATTGGGAAATAAGTTTTACAAGCGCGATTCAATTTTTTACGAAATTTTCATTGACTAAATATATTAATAAACTATCAAATTAATAAAAAAAACAAAGATTATTTACAAAAAGAAATAGAAAAATTAAAATGAAGACTGAGTGTGGAAAATGTCGAAGCATGGAGAAACGCTAAGTCCTACATTGAATGATTTGCAAGCATGAAATGTTTGTTACGTTTTTTTTTATTTACTCACGCGGTTTGTGACTATACACTTTTTCCTTTTTCACCCTTTTTGTTCTTATTAAGAGTTTAAGAAAATGCTTTCAAAACAATCAAATAATAATTTGAAATCAAGGTTTTTGAAATAAGAAAAGCACGTGAAATATATCGGAAAGCAACAAACATTGTAACAGAACTGACGCTAAAACTCTAAAACAGGGATGGCGAACCACTGGCACGCGTGCCATTGATGGCACGCGACATAATATTTTTGGCACGCCTTCGATCAAAAAGGTTTGCGTTTTAATTCTAAATAACCTTCAGTATGAAGTGCTGAGTAATCGGTCGCAGTTTTCTCTGCGAGATATTCTCAATTCAAAGAATTATCAGAAATGTTCAAGTTTTCTTATGTACCCTGATGTGATTTCATTTAATAAACCGAACTTATCCTAATATGCATAAAATTGTTTAAGGGCATTTTGATAAAAAATTTATTTAAATACAATATTTTAACAAAAAATTAACTTAGAATAATCTGTTTTCAAAATGTTCTCTTTTTGCGAAAAATGCTTTTATTATAATAATATTTTGCCTTTATATAGCTCAGATCTATCTACTGAGGCTCAACTAGAATTTGTGAAAAATTCACATTATTTTCAAAGTTACCACCAATTGAAACAATTATTGGCGTTTTTTTCTTAAAATTGCTCCCCTCTGTTGTCGTAAAATATGAATATAAACCCACTTCTAAATTATATATTTCAAAAATTCTAGTTGAGCCTCTGTAGTAAAGTTTGAGCTACATACAGAAAAAATATTATTATAATAGAAGCATTTTTCACAAAAGGAGAACATTTTGAAAAAAGATGATTCTAAGTTAATTTTTTGCCAAAATATTGTATTTAAATAATTTTTTGTCAAAATGTCCTTAAAACAATTTTATACATGTGTTCTAATCTAAGTGACACTAAATATCATGAAAATTATCCATTTATGCGCTTTTGCAAAACCACGGTTCAGACTTAATATGAATTCAAAAATTTGTTTAAAAAAGTATAAAGTTGAAATTCATTGAAACAGAAAGTTTAAAAAGCAATATAGATAAAAATGCTAATAAGAAATTTTGGAACCATGTAATTCAATTCCAGACTCATTAAACTGCTTGAAAAAGCTGGGACGTCTATTTTAACCATAATTTCATCTACCCACTCCAGCGAATCATTATTTTCGGAGAAGAATAGCAATAAAAACTCGCTTAGAAACTGTTTGACAGGTGGCTCCAATTCAGGATGCATTTTGTTAAAAGTAACATCTTCAATCCTTATGTGCGTTATTTTTCATCTAATCATCATCAGCAGAAATCAAACTAATGTTACTTTAATTTAAATCACACGTATAACTAAAATATTTACTACTATAAGGTGCAAAATGTATATTTTTTCAAAATAGAGTTTTGAGTTATTAGTTCAGTCATATTATTTTCTCAATAGTCACAAGTCAAAATTATTTGACGGCACGTATATACCTCTTGAAACATTTTTTTAGAAAAAATGGCACGTGGAATCATAAAGGTTCGCCACCCCTGCTCTAAAACATTTAACACTGTTATGAAAAAGAACATAAAAAAGCACTGGGAGAGTTATTAGAAACGCAAATGTCTTATATCAAGTGGAAATTTTACGAGCTATTTGTTTACAATTCGACTACCACCTCTCCCAACTCAACTGATGTGCAAAATATCAATTCCAGGCAGAATATAAACTAACTGAAGGTCAGGTTACTCGAGCTACGTTCGATTTCAATATAATGGACATAGGGGGCAATCTGGTGGCAATTAAAAACGTTCTAGCTGAAAAGTCATATTTGCATCGCCCGGCCTACCACAGCACCTTTGTAAAATACACATTTGTACCGTCCGGCCATGCGATGTGTCCGTGATGAATGCATATTTGCACTGCCCATCGCGAAGGGGTTAATATTTTTTTAAAAATAATTTTTGTGTTCGATATCGTTGTGCCCCTCACCTAGGGTTATCACGCCCTCTCTTAAGGGTGCATGCCACACAGTTTAAAAAAACCGCTGTACTAATCGATTTTTGTTTCGCGTTAGGAGAATGCATGGAAACACATACTTGTTTTTCGAGACTGTGTGTTGCATTATTTCGTGTTTTAAAGATATATTGCGTTAAACGTATTTCACAGTATAATTAATTTTCTTTTTATTTGCATAAAAAAGGAGATTTTTTTGTATTTGTTAAATTTACGCAGTCTGATGCTCTTAAAGTTGGCGGATATTTTTGTTTCCCTTCTCAATCCAGTGTATTCAGCCAACACTGAAATAATTCGTGACACAAGAAGTATTTCGTAAGACATTAAATTGATTGCAAGTATCCTGAAAGTACGTAGGAATAGAAAAAATGAGACGGAAGCAGACAGAACCATTTTGAAAAGATTGTGTTAATTCTTCTAAACGTATATCAAATGCTATAATGTCGTCAGAAAAAGTAAAAGAGAAATAAGAGTTACATTTAATAGTTATTGCAGAAAAATGTAATCATTATGCCTTTATGACTCAAATATCATGTCGTCTCGTAAAGATTTATTACTCAACAACTTGTGTCTCGTAAAATTAAAGATGCACATTAAAGGAAGCTGCGAAGACGGATTAAAAAACAAACAAACAAAAATGAAAAAAAATCTTTTCTGAACTACATTGCTTACCAAAATTACATCAATGTTATTTTTCTGTTTATTTTAGTTAAAGAAATTGGAAGTTTTGTTTTATTTCTGTAGAATAAAAAGAATTCGAAAGCGTATGAAGATATAGTGCAGAATTTTCTTTCATAATTTGGTGAAAATTTTCAAAATTATAATGCGTTTTTGAGAAGCTTAAACAAATGATACAAGGTATTAAATCCGGACTGTAAGAAGGGTTTTAGAGTGTTATTCAATTAAATTTCTTTAATTTATCTTCTGTTATACCACACACACACAAATGTGTGGAATCTTACTCTGGAAAGGATCATGTCAAATTTTTAATGGAATATCTTTTGGACCACTATGCTGCTTTAATTTTCATCAAAAACTTACTGCATCGATTGTTCTTTGGTTTGGAAGAAAATCGACATATTCATCAAGAATTGTGGAACTTTCACTTTGGTTAAGTTTGGTTGCGATTGACGATTATGGTGTCTCAGAGGTGTTAATTTTGTTTCGAATGACTGAAAATATAAACAATTTTGAAATAGATATAATTCATTGAAATACAAATTTAATAATTCGAATCTTGTACACATTATTTATAAAAGAATGAGGCTTCAAAAAGGTGTAAAAAAAGTGTCTAAAATACAATCATAATTTTCAAAATTATAAGCATATGAAAATACGAGACCTTTCTGTAAGAAATATTAGTAAATTTTACGTTGCGCATGCCACATTATAAATTAGTAGCCTTTGTTGTATAAAACTTTATATAATTATAAAGTGTATTTCCTTAAGCCCAACTTAATTTTAGTATTATATAGCTGTTGTATTTCAAAATATTTGAAAAAAACTGAATTTTTTTAAAAAAATTTAAAAATGCAAATTTTATTTTTTATAAAAATAATTTATTATTTTATTTATATAAAAATAATTTCAGTGCAATAAGGATACGTTTTACTTTATAAATCAACTTTATTGGTAATAATTAGAGTAACTATTTTAGAAAATATCATACGCAACGAAAAACTTAATTCATATTTCTTACAGAAAGCTTTCTTATTTTCATACGCTTATAATTTTGAAAATTTTGATTATATTTTAAAAATTTTACAGCGTTTTGAAGCCTTATTCCTTTATACATAATTTGTAAAAGATTCGAATTATTTAGTTTTAATTTTAAGGAATGATATCTGTTTGAAAAGTGTTTATATTTTCAGCACTCGAGACAAAATTAACACCTCTGAGACGCCTTACAAGCTCGTTTTTACTCTTCTTTTTGATTATTTTTAAGAGCATGACATCATTTGCATACTTCAAACCATGATAAGGGGCCATTTTCTGACTTGAGTATTCGATCCGTGCCATATTTAAAAAAAGGGGGCATTTTAACTTCTTCAAATTTTAAAAATTATTCTACATTACATTTAACGTACGTGTTTGACTATTGAATTAATAAGTAAATAATTAAGAATAAGAAGGATGAAAGACACTGCTACACGATTATTTAAACTTTGAATAATTTGTCAATGACAAAACATGAAAATTGTCAGCCACTATTAAAAATATCATTCATATATTTGATAGACTTTTGTATTTATAATTGAATGCAGGTAATATACCAGTATTATTGATATTAATATTTTTATAATGCTATGTGTGCCGGTATTATAAACTTAAGTATACCTTCTAATAGTCAAATATGCATTTAAAATAACTTACGGATAAGAAACCACGACACATATTTGTAAGTTCACGTGGAAGCCACTCGTAAGTGGAATCACGAGTTTGAAAATGTTTCTATTAAAAACTCGTGTTCTGAGACAACGGACTTTGCATTGAGGCGTATTTATCATCAACTCAAAAGTGTGTAAATTTACTACGTCCTTAGACAACTATTCTATTGCATAATCGATGTTTTATGCCATTTTTATATAAGAACCTAAGCGACTCAGTTATACCTATTTTAAGGTATCCGACTACTTGCGACAGCTTTTTTTTTAAAAATGGAGACATGGGGATTTTTTTGTGATTTTTAGATTTATTTAGTACATTTTAAAGAAAAAATCCTAAAATAGAAAACAGAAAAAAAATTTATTGTTACTAAAACGGGTAATAACTGGAAAAAATGTATAACGGGGCCCGCTCTGTACAAAAAAATTATGAACAAATTCTCAATTTTTCAATTTTGTTGTGTTATTTTGTTATTGATGTTTGAAATGACCTTCATGATAAGATGTATTTTAATTTTTACAAAAACTAGAGCACTCTATCTTAGTGACTGTATGAAATTGCTTAAAAAAAACCAACGAGATTATATTCACGTAAAGGACTGAAAATTTTGAAATAAGACAGTGGTTGATAAATCTAATAGTAAACACACTTCTACTGTTCCACAGAACATACACAAAAAATTTCAACAAATTATTTTCAAAACTGTTTCAGCAATCGCTGTCCCTGTTTGAGTTTTTCGAAAAAAAAACACATTTCGAGTAAAACGCATTTTAAATTTTGACATCTTGTGTAAAAATATGGCATCTGCTTTTACTAAAACACTTGCAGTTTTTGTTCTAGTGATCGAAAAATAAAAACCTTGGTATTTTTATGAAGCTAATAGGATTGCCTATAAAATAAAACGATAAAAACGTTTTGTCAATTTTTGAAAATTCATGATTATAGGGTAGTCGGATACCTAAAAGAAGTTTGATGAGTCAACACTATGTGATAAGAGTTTCGCTTGTTATTAAAAGTAATATGAAATGTGGCATACGTATAAGCTTCCAATCATTACTTTATTGTGGCGTTAATAAAATCAAGTCAAATTAATAAAATAATCTATGATATTTCCTAGTTATGTTGTCATCGATTTCTATAATTGCTCTTCGATCAACTTTTTATAGTAATAGCAAAAAACTTATACGTAATCAGAAAAATGTATTGATCACTAATCAATAGCAATTAGGCCATTCTCAATGCCGCAACCAACAAAGCTCTCCTGGAAGAAATGAAACAAATTTGTCGCAGTTAAGTCACATCACAAAATCAATTGCAGACTAATTTTATCCAAAACATTTAACAGTCTGCTCTCAATAGCGGGCATTAATACTTGAAAAGAGCTACTTTGTGTGTGATTGCAATTCCAATATTTTATCAAATCTAATGAACTTTCATTCAAATGGTTTATTAATGGAAAATTTATAACGTTGATTCTGATTTCAATACTCAATTAATTCTCTTTCTACCATATGTTTCCCGAAAAACGTAAAAATATTTCCTTAATAAAAAAATTGTTTTAAAGGGGATTAGTTTCGCGGTCATTTAGATAATGGTATGAATAGAACATCATTAATTTTTGTTCCGAAAGGAATGTAATTTGCTAAAGGTAAAATGAAAGTCAACAGGCTTGCTGTTGGATAGTAAAATTTACTTGATATAATATTAATAAAAAAAACCCGTTCTACATGAATATAAACCATGTGGCATTGAAAATGACACATCTAGAACAGGTGTACTCAAACATTTTTCCCGCCAGATAACGCAAATATGGCAGATATCTTACCCGGCCGCAAAATGAAGATTAATGGAAAAAACCAAGCGAACATTGAAAACTCAAAATGTGAAAAATTAATCAAAATATTAAAACTCATTTTTATTTTTTTAATACTACACTCATGGACAAAACATTAGCGCACCAAAATGGAGTCGTCAAAATGAA
Organism: Trichonephila clavipes; assembly: GCA_019973935.1. Taxonomy (NCBI): domain Eukaryota; kingdom Metazoa; phylum Arthropoda; class Arachnida; order Araneae; family Nephilidae; genus Trichonephila; species Trichonephila clavipes. Next base: position 365,500 of record BMAU01008749.1, read on the forward strand.
ACGAAATTTAACATACGTAATGACTACTTTGATAAAAGTAAATGATTACAAAATCAATAAAAAGGATCATTTATTTCAGAGAAAAATTAAAAAAAAAACGGAGGATTTAATATCCTGTTTAATTACCCCTTCTAGCGCGAATGCACGATACGATACGATCGGGCATTGAGGCATACAAGTTCTGTATGATGTCTTGAGACATTTTGTTCCATATTTGCTGTAACCTTCCCTCTAGTTCGTTCAAAATCGTGGGATGCCCAACTCGCCATCCCAAATGATCAAACTTATACTCGATTGGAGACAAATCTGGGGATCGGGCAGGCCAAGGAAGGGTAGTAACAGTGCAGATGTAGTAATGAGACACCTTTGCCGTGTGAGGTCGAGTATTGTCTTGTTAAAAAATGGAACATGGGAGCCGTTGTATGAGTGACAACACATGTGATTGCATGATGTCATGGAGATACCGCTGGGCTGTCATGGTGCCACGGATCAATACAAGAGGTGATCGTTTATTGTAGGCAATGGCACTCCATACCGTCACACCAGCTGTGTGAGCGGTGTGTTGCTGTAAAGCAAAGTCTGGACTGAGGCGTACTCCACGAGGTCTCCTCAGACGAACACGATTGTCATCACTGCTGATTAAATCTGGATTCGTCGCTAAAGACGACCTGGTTCCATTACGCTGCAGTCCAGTTTCCTCGTGCGTGGAACCATTTCAAACGGAGGCGACGATGTGTGGGCGTCAAGGGCAGCGCACGTAGTGGGCGCCGTGATCCCAAATGTCCTTCAGCCAGGCGCCTTCGTATGGTTCGAGAAGACACAGGAGCCCTAGTGAAGGGGCTACCTGTGCCTGGATGGCGGCCGATGAAGCAGTTGGCTGTACGCGTGCATTTCTTACGATGTGGCGGTGTTCTCTACGACTGGTCTGTTGAGGACAACCTGTACCTGGTCTTCGTGTAAATGACATCTCTCGAATCCACTGGTCGCAACACCTCCTTCCAGCACAATCAGAGCGGCCTTTTTGACGAGCTACTCACCTGGCTGACCACCCAGCTTCCATCATGTCAATGATTCTCCCCCTCTCAAATTGCCACAGCCGCTCATATTGTCTTCGAAAACGGCGTAAAGGCATGTGTACCTCTTCCTTTGTAAACGATTCAGCACACTCAAAGAAGCTTTGGTTACCTGTTTTATACTCCACGGAGAGAATGACGTTAAACACTCTCTACCGGCTATACGTAATGTGCAATCACGCTGCATTTCTAATCATTTACATATCTTCCCAACATATAAATTCACGCCAGGTTTCGTTACGATCCCGCGATTATTTCTTGGTGCGTTAATGTTTTTGTCCATGAGTGTATACTAATCTCTATCAATCATATCTATATATATATAAGACGCATTTGTTGTCTGTTTGTCTGTTCCCTCATAACTCGAGATCCAGACACCCAAATAACGTGAAACTTGGTACACGTACACAAAATTACTCGAGAAAGGTTCTTAAATAGGTTTGGCGTTTATAATTCCTTCCAAATTTTTTAAAATTTAATTTTTAAGAGTTTTTCCAGTGTTATGACGTCATATGTAGTCACGTTTCTCACTAAGTGGACAATTTATACTTTACATGCAGTTTTTCAATATTATTACATATTTTTACTGTGGCTATGTTTATCGGTTGAAATATTTATTCAATTTTTCTATTCTTTGATATTTAATTAGGATTATTTTTGGAATAAATAATTTTTTTAAGGATTATTCTTTCAACAACTAAAATTTTGTTTTGTTGTTTTGGCAACATTTAGGTATTATCGCGGGATGTTTATGTGTGTGATTTTGCTTGCAAATTACAACTTATTTATTTATTTCTTTAGAATGTGAAGATTATAATTTTGACAAACTAAAACTTCTCATTGATAAGGGTTATATTTCAGTTCGGTTCAAATGTAGTATAGGGGGCACTTTGTATTTGGCGATTTTTATCTAAATGTCATGGTGAGATATCGAATTCATTCTAAAATAAATAATACCGAAAAAAGTACCTTGGGGACCACTTTTAGTAACCAAAATAAAGGACTGCGCCAAGTAGCCCCCCTATACTACACTTGATCCAATAATATGGTTCTTTGCAATTTCATGTGTCTTTATTTTAACCTTTAAGGGTATACTATTGGCTTCAGTGCATAAAATTGCCATGAAGAAAATCATACTTGGGTAATCATACTGCCCAAGCAAAAGCAGTGTTGGTAGTAATTACATATCAAACTGGAATAGGCATCAGAGAATGAGAAAAACAGACAAATGGCTTAAATACCTGTTTAGGAAGCAGGTGGTCATAAGATAAATTATTTTTGGAACTTATGTACTATTCTGACAATCACCAACATTCAAAATAACTTGCCAAGTTGGCAACCCCGATTTTACATGTCATATATATATGTTGAATTTTGAGTCGTGCTTCGTTTCATATATCGCCAATAGGTTGCGGTTATATGTAAGTACCTTATTTTTTCAAATTATGCTTTTGCATTGATAAAGTTAGTTCAGTTCTTTTTATGTCGGTTAATGTTAGTATTGTACTTCATTTTTCAATTTATTTTTATGCTCGGGATATATATACTTTGGATAATTTTTGTAGTACTTGCGTATTATTGCACTATCGCCAACGTTCAAGACAACTCGCCACTTTGGCTATTCCAACTTTGTGTGAGTTGAATTAGCAATCATGTGCTTCATTTTGTATAATGTCACTAATAGTTTGCGATAATACATAAGTACCTCTAATTCTGTACATTACTATAACATTAGTCTGGCCGCAACATACCAATTTGGCGTGATTTCAGAATCATGCCAAAAATGAGTATGTTGAGGAAGCAGGTAGTGGTAAGATAAATTATTTTTGGCACCTATGTACTATAAAACAATCGCCAACATTCAAAATAACTTGCTAAGTTGGCAACCCTGATTTCGCCTGTCATATATATGCTGAATTGTGAGTCATGTGCTTTGTTTCATATAATGTCGCCAAAAGGTTGGGGTTATATGTAAATATCTTATTTTTTCAAATTATTCTTTTGCATTGATAAAGTTAGTTCAGTTCTTTTTATGTTGGTTAATGTTAGTATTGTACTTCATTTTTCAATTTATTTTTATGCTCGGGATATATATACTTTGGATAATTTTTTTAGTACTTGCGTATTTTTGCACAGTCGCCAACGTTCAAGACAACTCGCCACTTTGGCAATCCCAACTTTGTATGCGTTGAATTGGCAATCATGTGCTTCATTTTGTATAATGTCACCAATAGGTTGCAATAATATGTAAGTACCTTTAATTCTGTGCATTACTATAACATTAGACTGGCCGCAACATACCAATTTGGCGTGATTTCATAATCATGCCAAAAATGAGTAGCCAACCAATATGAAATTAATATTATGAGTATTATCTTAGCCTGTTTTATCTTTCCCTCCAGTAATCCTTTATTAATTCAATATATAATTTTTGTTTTTTTTATATTTTAGTACTTAGATTTTTTTTTTGGTTATTATGTACTGCAAATATTTTTTGCACATTGCGATGTCTTTGGCAAAATTAATCAGTGGTATTTTTCTTAAATATGTTTTTTTATCTGTTTTTGACAATTTTTAAAATTTTGTTTGATGTCTGTCTGAAATGAAAATAGCAAAATAAATATTTTACAATATATATATTGAGTTTGTATGAAAATGTTTATACTGATTTATTCAAAATATTGAGTCGTCTTTTATTTTTGATATCTTTTTAAGATTTAATTTTATGTTATAACAAGCTATACCCAGCTAAATGTTGCTGTGGTTCAGTCAGCTTTAAAATACTGGTACACCATAAAGTATGTCATGAAGCTTACAAAAGTAATAATACACAAGAATTCAAACAAATCTATATGCATATAAGATGCATTTGTTTTCTGACTGTATAAACTTTCTCTTTCACACTACATCATTTGGACAAATTTTCAAAATTTGTTTGTGTGGTTAGTAATTAATTATAATGCTATAATTTTAATTGAATAGGCAGATATTGCATTTTTAAGTATAAAAATAGTTATAACTACTGTACTGTATTTTTTTCAGTGAGTGAATATTAACGTCGCACTGTTCAGCTACATGAGGGCTTTTGGCGACGGACCACATAATTTTGAACCATGGTCAAGTGACGTGGACGACACCTGGGCTGGCACCCCCTTCTCCTAATTACCACGCCACACCAATTTAGCAGGAATATTCTACCAATACTTAGTTGGAATATTCTTTGAAATCCACTCTTCCAAGATATATGACAGCACGGGTTCTATGATGAGTATTTTAGCGGAGAAAGCAAATAGTTTTGTAGCAGATATTACATTTTCAGCTGCCAGCGTTTTCAGCGGATTGTAAAGATTATCATTTTTGTCCCCCAAAAATAGTTAATGTCAAAATTTAAGTGTCTTATGTTTATGGAGACCTTAGAAAACGATTTGACAATTTATTTTAAGTTAATGGTGTATATAATTAATTTTACAGTGGAATATATTTAATCAATTTATTAGCTCTAACCGATTAGATTTCCCTAAGTGAAGTATTTTCCTTATGTATGTCCCTTAATTTTCAATGTAGTGACCTAAAAAAATATTGCATGAAAAAAATTTCAGTAAATCATAATGCGGTAGATAAAGCATTAACGTGCATCGCTCCCCTACACGGCGGGTCTTACAAAGCTCTAATAAAGTTTGAGCTATGAAAGTAGCTAGACATTTGCCAACTTGACTCTATTGTCAACATTTCGCTATTTTTTCCATTGAATCACCATTGTTATTTAGGAAACGGCGTTGTTTGCGAGTATTACAATTTTAACATAAAATAAATTCAACAGAAAGTTATATTAATGTATGACACTTTCAGTTATAAATTATTTACAATATTTTAAGCGTCACAAAACTTTTAAGAATGTGTTACTTTTGCTGAGCAGAGATCAGCTTAGGGAGGTATTTTCAAAAATCAACCCTCAAGAGTTTTATAGGGAGTTATAAATATAAAAAAAATTATTTTTATCAGCTATTAGATCTACAGACTTAAAATTTAACAAAGGTATTTTTTTTTTTTTTTTTCTTCAGCTGAGATATGTGAAAAGCTTTTTTTTTGTTTAATTTGCAATTCACTTAAAATTAACTCATTAAAAACTTCTTTATCCTTCAATCTGTATTGTTTAACTTTTCAGTTCACCCGTGCGAAGAACGGGTATACCAGCTAGTATATATATATATTTTGGTTTTATTCATCTTTTACTGAGTGATGGAGTAATTTTGGTTTAGATGCCATGCCATTTGACAATTTGATTTTTACCTTTTGGCAATCCTCTCCTTATTATTTCTAATATTAATTTATCAATAGCAGGATGGCAGCAAAGAGGAATTTCAATAGAATTCAAGACTGAAATCAGTAATATTTGCTTATAATTAAAACTCATCCATAAAATAGTTACTACTCAAATTCAATTCGCTACTTCTCTTTCATTTGTTATTACTATCTGTTACAGTTACAAATAGAATTTTTTTTGCAGTTTGTAACCGTACGATATCGACTGTAAAATTGGTAGATTTAATTGCTTGTTGATAGAATTTTCCACTAAATTTTTAATACATGGTTCTTAAGTAATTTAATTTTTTGTTTCAATGGGCCATGAGTGGGTCACTCAGAAAAGCCCGAAGGGTCACTTGCGGGCCGCAGGCTGAGTATCTCTGTTATAGAATGATTGGCAAGAATATTAGACAAATTTCAGTGTAGGCATGCAACACCGGGTAATGCAAATGAAATGAATTGTCACACATAAAAAAAAGAGAAAAGAAAGGTGCCAGAAAGGACTATATTTGTGTGTGCCATTAATTTTCCCTGAAAATTCATTACGAAAGTTTTTCTGTTGTTGTCTCAGAGAATACGCGCAATAGCAGAGAATGCCAGGCTGTCACCAATGGCGGCACAGTACCAGTAAACATATGATTTTACGAGAGACATGTTGATAGAATTGAAAACGACAAACTGATTCACAAGTTAAATTTCAAATAACACCTTCCGTGGTGCACTGGCTATGGAAAAGATGTTTGAAATGAGGAATGTGGCATCAACACCCTTGGCATTGCAATATTGACCAGAACTATTAGCCGTCGGTAGATTGCTAATGTCCTGTGCTCATAGTGTCCGTTATGAAGACTATCATTGACCCTACCACACAAATTACTCCCTTTGTAATGGTACCATGAAGAGAGATAAGTGCAGTGGAATTTCTGAGGATCGTGTCCTCAGAGAAGATAATGTCAGTCACTGTTCACGAGTAGGGCACCGACGTATTAACAAACCTAATCTGACCACATATGTGGAACACCCCGCTAAGTAACAACACGGATCCATGGTTTGCGGGGCCATCACAAGCAATAGCACGTCGTCTCTGATTGTTATTCAGAGCATCATGATAGCCTAACGTGAGACGTGGAGGATATACTGCGACCGGTGACTTTCTCCTTCCTTTGTAGTGTTTAAAAGAAGTCGGAAACCGACAACGTTAAATTGGCTGTTTTCGATGTACCTTTTCTCAAAATCTGTTATATGTACATACTTGAAATTTTTCATGTAATTAAGGTACACTCTTCGCATTACATTAAATGAGCTTTTAGCTAATTTTGAATTTGTTTATAATTTATCAAATATTTTATCAAACAACGAGAAATTTGAACCATTTTTCACATAAAATGTGTAAAAAATAAGTTTTTGAGATTTTTTTTTACAAAAAAGCTTATTTTAGTATATATTAGCCTTCATTATAAATATATTATAAGAAACTTACATTCCAGTAAACATTATTTTCCAAGAAAAGGTACATCGAACATCAAAAATTTACATTTTGAGATAAATGAACTGTAATGTATAATTACTTTTTTATTAATATTATTTCTCATACTTCAAATGACCTACAGTTTTTGAATCTCATTATCCTCTCTCTTCCTTTTAAGTCCTTTTTTTCCTAGCTTCCTTTATATTTGGAAACATGAGTATTTAGCCTTTAACACTATATGTTTGTTCGAGGCGCTCCATTGCCTGTATCATGTAACCACCAGGCTCAATATCAAGTTTTCTCAAAATTTCTGGTTTTGATACATTTCCCATATTAAATGATGAAATTGTATCCTATCTACCCAATGATAATACTTCTATTTGTACAAAAAATTTCACGAGAGACCATTTTACTTCGCTTACTCTTTCATTAGAATTTTGTGTACCTCCATGTAAACACTTTTTTAGCAATTCTGGATTAAATGTTTTGATTTCTCCATTATTCAGTCAACTTTTAAGCAAAAACAAAATACTTTGTTTGCAGTTTTCGCCATTTAAATGGGCTTGGTCCTTTTCCAATAATTATTTAAAAATAGGTTTTAAAGGCTTCTAATGACCCTAGATGTTAAAGTAAGGTATTTTTAGAAATGTTAAAATCTATACAATTTGAAAATGTAAAAATTTCAAAATTGTCCCATTAAGAAGATTTTAGGTTTCCGATGCTTCTCTCTTAATATCTTTTACCATCTGGATAACTCTGTGACCATCCAAAGCACTAATCTGCCCAAGTGGTCGGAAAATGTACAGACGCTTTAATAGTCACTGTTCTTTCGCAATCCTACACCAATAGAATTCATTTGAGATTTGTTGGATGATGAGACTCTTGTAGTTCTCCATCTGTAGATTCAGAAAATGAACTGTGGCAGAGCTTTGGTAAAAAAAAAAAAAAAAAAAACGGAGAGTCATTTCTAAGGACGCCCATTCGTATTCTCGTGCATTCTGTACCTAGACGTGTTGCTAGGTGTATCATTGTTAGCAGTGCCCCTATAAAATACTAAATGGACGTTGTAGTCCCTCTGTGTTGTGAATATCATTTCAAAATAAGCAGCACTTACTGCTCTCGTTGCTGTATCTCTATTTGTCGAGATTCCTCATTTTCTAGTCTTTCCTTGGTGTTGCATTTTTATAATCCCAGTTATAGTAATTAATTTATTTCCTCTTATTCAAACTTATTAATTTATTTTATTCATTAAATAATTTAAAGTATTCGTAATTCTGAAGTTTCTTAATAACTATAATGGCCTAACTAATTTAATGATTTAGATGGAAAACTAATGCAAAATAAGCATATTCTTTGCTGAATGCTATTAATACAGTACATATTATTTCGTTGATCGGGGTTCGAGGATTTTATGCAAATCTGTCGCAAAGAACAAGACAGTTCTTTAAGAGTGATGAGAGTTTATTGTCGAAATTCAGTCCTTGAAATACAAGATTCAGCGGTAAAATTCGCAGAATAAATATATCAGAAGGACTTCATACCTTCAAAAACACTCAGACACAATTATCAGTGTCTAAAAAACAAGTATGTTATTCACAAGCAATCGCTCGTTTAACAGCCGAAATAATCACTAATCACTTCAACGGTCAAGGCTAGTCAAAACCAGACTGACTTAACGCGGTCAGTGTCTCCCTATTTATATCCCTCGCAGGATCTTTCGAGAAAGATCCGCTTGCGTCATAGATCGTAAATCCACTAATTTCCGGAAGAATCCAGAGGGCCCTGAACTCGCCAAAAGGGTCGCCAAGTAGCTAAAAGGGTCTCCAAAGTTACCAACTTGGTCAACAAAAATTCTGCCAACTTGGCTGTTACCAAGATTTCGCCAAGTTCTCATTGAATAGCCAATGTAACATAAGGGGGATGGCGCTGTTTGCGAATATTACAATTTTAACATAAAATAAATATAACATAGAATGATAGAATGCATTATAGATCTAAATACAAATTATTTACACTCTTTTTTTATACAAAATTCGTTACTATTCGTTCGGATTCAAAATTTTATTCTGTTTCACTTTTTGATAATAATATTATTAATATGTTCTTTTTGATTTAAAATCTTAAAACAAAATTTCTAAAGAATCCAATCAAGTCTTTTTACTTGCTGATAATTGCAATAATAACTGCAACTGCAACCCTGATTTGTTTTACATGTCTAGAAGTGGAATAAATAAAACTATTACTGTATAAAATACGGAAGTTGTGCACAATTTAATTACAAAATCAAAACTAGAGAGTTTAAAGAAATTCAATTACTAATGAGATCATTGTTCGATGAATGCTTAACCCTAGAACTAACAAGTCATTTGTATCAAATTGTCAAACTAAATTCTTCCAATCAAGAAACAGTTGATTCAATGTCTCAATCGGGAGGGGGGATACAAATATCTTTTCCCCACCAAAAACAAATTCTTATTTTCTTTCATCGTCAATCAGAACAAAAGCAAAGAAATTCCTTTTTCTTTTCATTTTATTTTTCAGTTTCATTTAGAAATGCTGTAGTAACTGTTGATATGCTTGGCCAAACAGAAATAAATTTCCGAACGTTTCTAATTTCCTAAGGCAATATATATATTTTTTAATACTAAAAGTGTTTATTATGATTTTTTAGGCTTAAAACTTTTGTTATAATTCTCCTTTGAATGTAACTGAATGGGAAAATTCTACACATTTAGAGTTTTTTTCAAAAGTAAAGAATGTTTAAAGTGGAATTTCCCAAATGTTTGAATTTCTCAAAAGTAAAGTCTTAGATCTCGGCTTTTAAGTAATTTTTTAAAAAATTGTTTCCATTTTAGAGCGAATTTAACACTTTGACTGCTGGTTGTGCAAGGTTATGTTGATAGTTAATGCCATTAAAAAGAAGTAAATAAGCAATGATTATGTGTAAAATATTGATTGATAAGCGTTATAAAACTACATTCTTACAGACTACATTAAAACTACATTTTGACTATGTGCTAGAACGTAATAGGCACTGGGAATAAAATTACGTCCCAAATGCAATAATAATAATAAATAATTTAATTAAGTGACAAATGAATTATTGTGGGGTCATTTTTTAAACGAAATTTTTACCTTAGTGGAATCATGGTGAAGATATATGGCTTCTTACACGTCTTGCAATTCTTCTGTTTCAGAATCCGAAATATCATGGACTCAGTGACATGACTACTAGGCTATCACGGTGTGCACAATTATGCTCTAATTCTTCAAGGCTTACAAAAAATTCCTAAAATCTCTATTAGTATTTCATAACTATTCGAAATTCTACGTTTCAGTATCTACAATTTCCCAAGTACCCTTCATTAAGAAGAAATTCATATATCATTAAGAAATTTATTTCATTAAAAAATTCATTTCATTAAGAAATTTATTTCCTTTTGAAGAAATTCAAGAAAACTGTAAGTTTGTAGTGAACACCAAGCTTTTTTAAAACTGGTTTCATTCAGCAAACAATCGACAAACTTACACTGAGAGAACACGGATGCCAATCGCAAGTTTTATTGAGCTGAATACTTATGTCCAGAACCAGTAGCGCACATAGGAATTTTTCAAGGGGGAGGGGAGGTCCGAGGTAGAAAGTTCACCTTTCTTGAATCCTGCTCCTTCTGATTTTGTCGATTTTCGGGAACAAAACACAGTAAAAAACTAATTATTGAATAAACAATTAGCATTAATTAATAAAATTAATCATTAATAACAAATACTTAATTAAATTTTACGTACTATACTTAGAATTATAAACAATCGGAAAAATCAAGGGCTTTGGGGGAAGTCCGGACCCTCAGGACCCCTCCCTTGTGTGCGCCACTGTCCAGAACTGTTAAGTACTCTTTTTAGTTTATGGGTTCTACTTGAAAGTTAAGAATGGCATATGAAGGCTGTAAAAATTAATGACCTGAGATTAAAAGTGTAATGTTTGGACTATCTGTTCGTTGAAATAATTGGATTTTTAATTTAAGACATGAAGAGATGTTGAGGAAAATAAAAGTTAAAGGGTAAATAAGATATTCAATTTTAGATTTTATTTAATTATCCTTTATATATATATATATATATATATATATATATATATATATAATATATAATTGATAATTAAATAAGATCTAAAATTGAATTGATATATATATATATATATATATATATATATATATAAGGATAATTAAATAAGATCTAAAATTGAATTGATATATATATATATATATATATATATATATATATATATATATATATATATATATGTAAGGATAATTAAATTAGATTAAAAATTAAATTCCCTATCTAGCACTTCACTCATCTTTCTCAATTCCCATCTTCAAGAATCAAACTAATCACCCATTTATTTCTTCCGAACATATGGCCTAGCCAATAAACATGTCTAATTCCAGATCGTTTGATTTAATAGTCAACATATGTCAACATTAACTTGCAAGCAACCTCTTCAAAGCAGCGATACTTACCATATGTTTTTCAAGTGTTATCCACTTGAAACCACCACCATGGCGTGCTTTTTCCTCCCTGCTCTCGATGTCAGAACAGATGTACAAATGAAAGAATAAAGATCGTCTTTTCACTTTTCTAACTTTAATCTGATTCTGTCTTAAAAATCATGACAGAATTAAAGCCGGCAGGATCTTTGTCTGCGATCTTAATGTAAAAAACTAATCTTTTTTATAAAATAATTTTAGTATAAAAACGAACGCCAACTGCGGTAATAAATGATATGGAGAATTTGACGGAACACCGAATGCACCGTATGCCTATATATGAAGACGTCGAATTGCCGGAATAAAAAATGATACGGAAAAAAAAAACGCGCTAATAATCCTCGGAAGAACATCGCTCTTAACACCGAGAAGAATGCAGTGTTTACCGCCGAACGATATTCTGTCTTTGCTGAAGAGGCCATCCAGTTTACCGTGATGAAAGACGTCACTCCCTTTCGCCAGAAAAATAAAAGGAAAAATTCTTCTTCGCCGGAAAGTATGCACGGTAATATTGTGAATTTGACCACTGTATAATAATAGTGAAGTACCAACATTGAAAGAAAAATAAATAAATTAAATTTTACTAGTGAAATAACGTGACAACAGCATCTGGATTAATGTTCACCAAGGAGTTCTGCCGTTGCAAAGTGGAGGTCAGTTAAATTGTATATTTCCAATTTTAGTAACAATGAAGAACTGAGTTTTGCTGAACAGAACTTTGCGAAAAAGAATAATATATGATATGATATGGTATTTAATTTTTATAATATAGTTGTGTTATAAATGAGATATTTTCTTTATATTTTAATTGAGAAAACAAAGTATATAGGTTTAGTCATTCAAAATTTTGAGAAATTTTAATATACTTCTCATAATTTTATCTTAAGATGTCGAATGAGTTAAGAGTTATGATAGAAATTGGTGTTTTAAAGTGAAAGATATAAATTAAGTTTTTAGAAAAATGACTAATGAGAGAACTAATACTGGAGATATTGATTTTTATAAGAAACAAAAGTAAAGTCAAGTTGTATTCTTTTTTCTCCATTGAATTCAATTGTTTTGTTAATTATTTTATTCAGCAGTAATCTTATTGCATGTCATTTAATTTTTTTTTTATTTCGAAATTGTGTGTTTTGATATACCGGCCATATATCAGGATTCACTATTTCTCGAAATTTTCCTTATCTAAAATTAAAATTAATTTAATAACTTGAAGTTTATTTTTGGATATTACACAATGGATAAGCGAGAATACAATCATTATAATTTTGTATATGTCTCGAAACATTAAGAGGACAAACTTGTTTAGTTTGATATGTACACCTCTCATTGTTTCTTATCAGCATCCCTGAACATCTGTGAGTTGATAACGCAGATTTCTCAGAGAGATGTGTTCAAAATTAAGTAAGGTGATACAGTTTTATTAGTGAATGTGTGATGCAAGAGAAACTCAAGAATTTTTGTATTTTTAGAAGGTTACGAAAGATTCAAAATATTGCATGCGATATTAAGTTACAATGAATATTGTGAAAAATTTTCAGAAATACTAAAAGTTATTATTGAAGTGAGTCCACTTTTCCGACTCAAAATAATAAAAAAGAGCTCTTATACTCTTATATTCTTATATTCTTATACTCTTATATTCTTATATTCTTATAATTTTTATACTTTATAAAAAACTTTTATATTTTATAACGCATATGAAATAAAACATTGTTTATTGTGTTGGATAGTGCATAGAAGTTGTGTGTTATACACCGTTTTCATATTCGAATATATATATATATATATACTAGAGGACCCGACAGACGTTATCCTGTACAGACATTTTAAATTCAAAAATTCCAAATTTTTATTAATAAGCTTTAACAATCTGGACCGTTTTGAGTAAAATTTGAGTAAAGTTGAGTAAAATTTCAAACACTAATTACATCTGAATGTAATAATTTAATTAACACACGATTTATTTCAACAAAATAATAACATGAAGTGACAAAATATTTTCCTGAAATGATCACAGCACCAACTGTCGGGAACAACTTGAATTATAATAAAAGATTATTGAATATTCGATACTAAGATCGTAGCGCAGTCTGCCGGATCCAATGTAAAACATTTCAACAACTTATAAATAAAAAATTAGTTAAATAAACATTTCTAAACCAAATTATAAATCTAAACCATTCTCGAATCCACTGGAACAGACAAAAACTTTCGTCAAAATCGGTCCAGCCGTTTAAGAGGAGTTCAGTTGTATACACACGCACAGAAGAATTACATATATAAAGATTATTTGAAAATATATTAATTAAAAACGCTAAAAAAGGTTGAATCGCGTCTGTATTTTCGTAACAATTAAAACCGGGTTTAGCCAGTTTGGCTGAAAATCAATTTTCGATGCCGCCAACTTACGTCTATTTCCATTCCTACTATTAGCTCACGATCTCTATACATATTTTTTTTGTTTGTTTATTTATTTATTTATCTTGGTGGAATTTTCAATCGTTAATAAAATACATTTTAAAGCGCTCAATGAAGCTGAAATGTAATGTACATGATTATTTTGAATGACAATACAATAATTTAATTATAATTAATAAAAATTAATTGATTAAAACTAATTATTTAAAAAATTGCAAATACAGTCACGTTGGCGTCTTAACGACCCTTTTGGCGACTTATGTCAAAATTTGAAAAGGTTTTTTTCTCATGTGTTGAAGCATTCAGTTGAAAGGAAATTTTATATGCATGATTGTTTTGGATGACAAAACGATACTTCGATTCTGTCATATGTATATACATATTTATTTTAATCCAACTATTTAATAAAAAGTAGCTAAAATAAATTTTTCCTTGGTTGATCTAAGTAAGAATTGATTTTAAATTTTTTTTTATATTACTTGTTTATAACAATAGCGTTGTTACAACAATGCAGGTGAATGTTGAGTTGTATTTTTTGAATGTTTTTAATTAATATCTTTTTAACTAATTGCGATATCGGACTGAATTGTAAATCTACAATATTCTCGAATTTACTTGAACCCACACAAAAAATTTCATCGAAATCGGTCCAGCCGTTTAGGAGGAGTTTAGTGACAAACACACGCACAGAAGATTTATATATATATATATTGTCACGGAGTTCGAAAGAAGTACACAGTTCAATTAAACAAACAATTAGATTTATTCTAACGCTTGGAGCTCGATACAACACTGGACTGAGAACATGCCCAACTGGCGATGAACTCTGCTTTTATACACTTCGGAATATTCGAGAAATAACTAGTATGCACTCTAAAGAATGATCTGGATTCATCTAGAACCTAGAGAAACAATACATTAAAAACGGAAACAAAATTCCAGTCTTTGGATAAATCTGCCGGGGCCGGGATTCGAACCCGAGACCTGAGGAAGTTCAGTCCAACGCTCTGCCAACTCGGCTATCGGGACTTGTAGCAAATTATGCGTGTGGCATTGCTCCCTTCGAAAAAGAAGACAGCGCCCCGCTGTCATTTTGTTCAAGGGTCTTTATTCTGGAACGAGTGATGGGTCCTTTGTATGATTCTTTGGGAGGAATATCCTCGGTTTCGATTTGCTCGGCGGGATCATGGTACGGTTTCATACGCAGTACATGGACAACTTCTCTTAGTTTTCTTTTTCGTGAAGCAGGATCAAAATCTTGTACTTCGTAAGTCACGGCTGATAAACGGCGTTGCACCTGATACGGTCCGAAATACCTTCTTAAGAGTTTTTCGGAGAGACCGACTTTTCTCACTGGAGTATAAATCCATACGAGATCTCCGGGAGCGTAAGATACCATTTGGTGTTTGGAATCGTAACGTCGACGATCTTTGTCTTGAGCTCTCAGAGTGTGCACTCGGGCTAGCTGTCGTGATTCTTCGGCTCTGGCTGCTATCTTGGTGATGTTATTGTCATCAAAATCGTTAGGACAGAATGGTAGCATTGTATCTAGTGTCGTTTCCGCTTCACGACCATGAAGTAAATAGAACGGCGTAAAACCTGTGGTCTCTTGTTTAGCGGTATTATAAGCGAAGGTTACAAATGGTAGAATTTCATCCCAATTTTTCTGCTCTACATCCACATACATTGACAACATGTCGGCCAAGGTCTTATTGAAGCGCTCCGTCAGTCCATTTGTTTGGGGATGATACGCCGTTGTGAAACGATGATCAATGTTACACAAGTCGACGAGAGAGGAAACAAGTCTGGATCGAAAGACGGCTCCACGATCTGTGATAATTACTCGAGGAGCTCCATGCCTGAGGACAATTTCTTCAAGTAAGAACTTCGCTATTTCGTCGACTTCGGCTGTCGGCAAGGCTTTTGTTATTGCATATCGTGTTGAGTAATCCGTGCAGACTATTATCCATTTGTTTCCATGAGCAGACTTTGGAAATCTCCCAAGGAGATCAATTCCAATGCGATGGAAAGGAGCTATAGCTGGAGGGATGGGAACTAAACGTCCAGGTGGTCGTTGAGGAACGGACTTTCTCCTTTGGCACTCCCGACAATGCATGACATACCGAACGACATTTCGGTACATTCCCGGCCAGTAAAATCTCTTGCGTATCCTGTCATAAGTTTTCGCGAAACCAAGGTGTCCTGCGGTGGGGGCGTCATGAAAGTGCCTTAGTATGTCTGCTCGTAGATGTTTAGGAATGACTGGCAACCACAACTTTCCATCTGGATCAAAATTCTTCCTGCAAAGGATACCGTCGATAAATCTGAATTCTTCGTTTTTGGATGAGTTGCTCAAAAGTTTTAATTTCGCAAGGTCTTGATCCTTTTTCTGTTCCATCGCAAGGTTCATACTCGTCGTGACTGCTAAAAATTTGTCTGATGTTTCCGTTTCCTCTTCCACTGGATTTCTCGAAAGAGCGTCGGCGTCACTATGCTTCTTACCGGTTTTATATTTTACGTCAAAATCATGCTCTTGAAGTCGGAGGGCCCATCTGGCAAGCCTTCCTGAAGGATCCTTTAAATTCATGAGCCAGCACAAGGAATGATGGTCAGTTACAACAGTAAAGTGTTTCCCGAATATGTACGGCCGAAATTTGTTGGTAGCCCATACGATGGCAAGACATTCCCTTTCTGTGGTGGAATAATACTTTTCGGCTTTTGTCAGAGTTCTAGAAGCGTATGCTATAACTTTCTCGACATTATTCTGAATTTGTACTAGACAGCTCCGATACCGTACCCGCTTGCATCAGTATGGATTTCTGTAGAAGCTCTTTCGTCGTACATCCCCAATACTGGATCCGTAAGTGCTTTCTTAAGACTGTTAAATGCTTCCACCTCTTCAGGACCCCAATGAAACTCCACGCCACTTTTCAGCAACGACTGCAAAGGTTCGGCGAGATAACAGAAACCTTTAATAAATCTTCTAAAGTATGAACAAAGGCCAAGAAAACTTCGTATGTCATGTATATTCTTTGGAGTGGGAAAATTTCTTACGGCTTTTATTTTGTCGGGATAGGGACGAACGCCATTACTAGATACAAGATGGCCCAGAATCTTTACTTCTTGGGCAGCAAAAAGACACTTCTTTGAATTTAATTTAAGACCAGCTTCCTGAAGACATTTTAGAACAAGTCTTAATCGTATAAGATGGTCTTCAAAAGTTTCTGAGAACACTATTATGTCATCTAGGTAACAAAGACACATAGTCCATTTAAAATGGCGTAGCAAATTGTCCATCATTCTCTCGAAGGTCGCAGGTGCATTACAGAGACCAAACGGCATGACTTTAAACTCGTATAAGCCTTCGGGGTAATAAATGCCCGTCTTTTCACGATCCGCTTCGTCTATTTCTATTTGCCAATAACCAGATCGGAGATCCATGGAAGAAAAGAACATGGCACCTTTCAGACAGTCGAGCGTATCGTCAATACGAGGCAGAGGATAAACGTCTTTTTTCGTGACGCTATTCAGCTTGCGATAATCGACGCAAAAACGCCAACTACCGTCTTTTTTTCTTACGAGCACAATGGGTGATGACCAAGGACTTTCAGAGGGTTGGACGATACCTTCATCAAGCATTTTCTGAACCTCTTCATGAATGATGCGTCTTTCAGTCGGCGAGACTCTGTAGGCTCGTTGGTTGATTGGAGCATGATCACCAGTAAAAATCCTGTGTTTCACATTCGTCTTCGCGGCTGTCGACTTGTCGGTCTTCGTGAAAAGCCCAGAAAATTTCCGGAGTAGTTCGGATAGCTTGTTTCTCTGTTCGTCACTTAACTCGGGTGACATCATTAACGAACAATTCATCTGTGACTCCGAAGTTTCTTGCTGGTCATCCAAGCAACCCGATGTGTCGGAAATAACACATAGATGCCCTTCATTTAGTGGTTCAGCTTGGCCTATGCACATTCCTCTAGGGATGATTTGGTTTCGAACTGCAGGTTGGTAACCCAGACATCACTTTTTCCGTTACGATATGTGGATACCATGGACGGTGTAGCAATATTTTTCTCGAAGAGCAAATGTTTGCTACCGTCTAGAACTACATTTATGTCTCCTCGGGTTTGATATCCTGATACTGTTATTCTAGTTAAAGAATGCGGCTTAAGTGTATAGTCCCTGGTGGCATACAAATTCCAGGCGTCAGGCGCTGTGGAGTCTCGACAGATGTCTTCTAGAACAAGTTCATTTTGTCCACAGTCTATAACGGCTTGAGACGCCTCTAAAAAGTCCCATCCTAGGATGACGTCATGGCTACAATGTGATAAAACAATAAATTCAAAAGGCAGTTCTCGATTGTTTATACGGACACGTAAAACACATTTCCCTATCGGCCGAACAAAATTTCCATCCGCAACTTTCAGCATAACGCTCTTGGCATCAGCAAAACAGAACTTTCTTTAAAAATCGGCGATACTTATCGGATATGACAGAAAACGATGCCCCAGAATCTACAAGAGCACGTATCGGCTTCTTATCTATTATTACGTCTAGTTGGTTACCAGTCATCTTGGCGGTCGACGGAGGATTTCCAGTACACGCGGCCTCACCTCCTTGAAGGTCGCTCTCCTTAGTTTTCCTCGCTCCTACGGCCTGGCGACTGACTGGATCGGCGATATGGCGACGGGGATCTGTAACGACGTATTGGGGATCGGCCTCTCGTGGGACTTGGCGTAAAACGGCGAGAAGAGTTTGGTCGGCGTATTTCTTCTTCAGTGCCAACGTCGTCGAAGTTCCGTCGGCGGTTTCGAGAGTTGTCAAAGACAGCCTTTCTCTCTCGGCAGTAGCGCATTACATGTCCAGGACGTCCGCAGTGGAAAACAAACAGGTCTGTTGTCAGCCGTTCTCCACACATCTGTTTTTCTTGGTTCAGGTGGGAATTTCTGAACAGGAGCTCTGTATTTCCTGGTTACAGCGGCGTATGTTGGTCGTGGTCTATTTTCTGTAGGTTTTGTTGACACTGGGGCCAAAACCCTTTCAACTTCGTCTTGAACGATCTCTTCTAAGGATTGGGGATCGGAGTCCAAAGATTCTTGCGTCTGGTTAACTAGTCGATGAACTTCTTCTCGTACGATTGTGCGAATAAGAGAGACCAAATCAGTCTCATCCGTCAGGGATGCAACCGGTACGACGTTTGGAAGCCTTTCAAATCTCGGTCGACCAACTCTCTTCTGCTTCATATCTTCGATATAGTTGCACCATTTGATAAAACTTGCTGTGTCGTTGATTTCTCTCGTCAACAGGGCCTGATAAATATCCTCAGCAACACCTTTCATTAGGTGTGACACTTTTTCGTCTTCTTTCATCAGAGGATTTACCTCTTGGCAAAGTCCTAATACACTTTGTATGTAGGACTGTGTACTCTCGCCTGAACGCTGGGCTCGGCATTTTAGTTGTTCTTCTGCCCTTCTGGTATATTTTTGACGGTCACCGAAAAGTCCACTTAGTCCATTTTTAAATGCTTCCCAGGAATCTAAGGCGTCTTCGTTGTTGACATACCACTGTCTCGCAGTTCCGTCAAGAAAGAAATAAACGTTAGCCAGGCACATCATGTCATCCCACTTGTTAAAGTTGGCTACTCGATCGTACTCTTTAAGCCATTTGAGAGGGTCTTCCCCAGGCGCTCCTCGGAAGGTCGATGGGCTCCTCCATTGCTGTAACGAAGGTGTTACTACAGCGGGCTTGGCTTCTTGCTCGGTCGGCATTTTTGTCCTCTTCCTACTATTTTCTTTTAACAGTCCGAATTCGGGGGATAATCCTCTTAACCAGAGGCTCCTGCGAAGGTTGTCACTATTATCCACGTTTGACGTAATTGTACCCCGCGTCTCCACCAAACTTGTCACGGAGTTCGAAAGAAGTACACAGTTCAATTAAACAAACAATTAGATTTATTCTAACGCTTGGAGCTCGATACAACACTGGACTGAGAACATGCCCAACTGGCGATGAACTCTGCTTTTATACACTTCGGAATATTCGAGAAATAACTAGTATGCACTCTAAAGAATGATCTGGATTCATCTAGAACCTAGAGAAACAATACATTAAAAACGGAAACAAAATTCCAGTCTTTGGATAAATTGCCGAGGCCGGGATTCGAACCCGAGACCTGAGGAAGTTCAGTCCAACGCTCTGCCAACTCGGCTATCGGGACTTGTAGCAAATTATGCGTGTGGCAATATATATATATATATATATATATATATATATATATATATATATATATATATATATATATATATATATATATATATATATATATATATATATATATATATATATATATCGTTTGCTATTTACCGTATGTTTTAGAGCAAAGGTTTTTGAAGTTTGAGATCTAATTTCATTTGTCTACGCAACAGCCATGATATTTATTTGTGAACGTATATTAAACAGGATTAATTGAATGGATGCTGTCCAATTAAATCAAAAGCAATAAACGTTTGTAACTCTCGCGTCCTACAGCTGTTGTGTCAGATATCTCCTTCTGCCATTTGTATCCTGTAATGTAATCCGACATTACCAATCGGGCGATACCTCTTCTTAGCCTCGACATCAGATTACATCCAAGCCATTTTGCAGTCGAACGTCAACATTAATTAAATTCTGACTGACAGCAACTCCTTGTAACTGAAGATGGGCGTTGCAATGTGAGAGATCAGGAAGAGGACTAACCGCTTTGAATAGTCCTATTTGTTAGAAATTCTTTATAAAATTAAATCAAACATGACATTTTTTACGAAATTCACATGCATATTGTATTTTAAAGTTCGCACAAGGACAACTCATCCAATTGTATAGAATTTCTATCTTTTTACAATTATTCTATTAATAAGAGAATGATCGTTTTATTAGGTACATATCAATAGAACAAGATTGATTTCATGAAACAGAAAAAAAAATGTTAATTCCAACCAACAGGAACATTATTTATGCAGCAAATTACAAGAACAGTTATTAAAGGATTAGAAAAACTTTTATTTCATGAAACAAATATGTAATAATACTCTATTGATACGTGTCGGAGATTAGAACCCGCGATGTATGGATCCGAAGCAGAGTAACTTAATCACTAGACAAAAGTGATAAATCTTATCCGGAGGCTGTTACTGGCTTACTTAGAACTGCCATAGTACTTCCTCACCAGTTAGTCGGTGGATAGGTGAACGAAAGAGATATTTGTTATTATGGTGAGGGTGTGAGTTGTTACTGTTGCGTCAAGTGAGTCTGACGACATTTTGCTGGGCCAAGTGAGTCTGACGACTTTTTGCTGCATCAAGTGAGTCTGACGACTTTGCCGCGTCAAGTGAGTCGGACGAATTTGCTGTGTCAAGTGAGTCTGACGACTTTGTTTTGCTGCATCATGAGAACTTTTTAATTGCTCTTTTTGCAGGTAGATGGCGCCACGACATATCAGAAGGTTTGCGTTTTTCTTTTCAGCTAAGTTCACCAATGTCGGAGATTAGAACCCGTGATCTATGAATCCGAAGCCGAGTAACTTAACCAGACGCAGATTTGATCAGTTATAGTCAATATGTAACATTTAACAAAATCAATACAATAAAGCAAAAGCTATTGCTTGTTTCAGGCTATGATGGAATCTTTAGCCCGAATTAAGGATTTTATTTTTGAATAAGGCTTGTGTGTGTGTGTGACGGCTGTGTCATATTCTTTATTTATTTAACTGTCATTAGTTATAACACTGATTCATAAACTTATGAGGTATAGAGGAGCTTATCACTGGCTTAGAGCTTAAAAATAGGAGCCTATCACAAGGAAATAATAGTTCGGCCTCATCTTATTCGCGACTGTTGATTAAGGCCTGTCGATGCCGCTTTTTGCCTTCGTAAATAGCGAACTTGTCACAAGCAGCTGCTTTCAATCAATGGGATTCAAGGTCCCTGGTTATCATCTGCCTTTTTTTTACTGCGCTTCGAAATAAGGGTTTATCGAATAATGCCAAAAGTTTCGAAGGCTGAATGCCAATACAGGGACCTGTCTTCCTCTTTCTTTTTTTCTTCAGGAAATACAAGCATCCGGATAAGTTAAAAATATGGTTCTGACTTTGTTATGATGATCAGTGTCACAGAAGAGATGGCAAAGTTTCAGAGGGTGAAAGAACAACAACAAAAAAATCCCTCTGGAATGCATTGGTACAAAAGGAACTGGAAAAAATTTCTTCGTTGTTGAATAATACATCTTCCATTTTTTTGAAAGGAGAAAAAAATGAAGTATTGTGACGGAACAATTTATACCGGGGGATTGTAAAAAGAATAAGGTTCCTATGAAAAAAGGGACAAAAGCGAATGAAAAAGATTCTTTATTGAATTTGAATTGCTTTTTATGCAAATTTTTGTGTATTTATCCGTTGAAATAATTTTGAGTTCTAAAATGTAAGATATTAGCGTTGCACTTTATATGTTTAAATGAAAAAAATTATTCCATAAGAAAATATTTTACATTATGATACAAATCAATCTACGAATGAAGACAGGAATGATAATACGATTGTAAAATATTTTTACCACTATGTAAAACTGAGTATTACAGTTTCACACTTATAAGTATGAAGAAAATTTTATGTATAATAAAGATGTCGGAGAAGAAGAAAAAAAATTATAATTCATAAAAGTCTTTTATAACCCTTTCGAATTCAGGCCATCATTTCAAAAAGTTCTTTATAAAACTCTTATCATAACACAGAGAATTTTACAATAAATGTTTCTGTATTCACCGTATGCATCGGACTTTTTGGCTCGAAAAACTAGGAAGAAATATTACATAAATTTATAAGTTCTCAAATTACGTGAGTATAAGTTTTAAAAAATGGATTTTTTCATTTTTATGTACTCAATCTACTGCCACTTCTATTACATTCTTTTTTCAAAAATAAATGGCAGTTGCATTTTAATCTATTGAGTAATAACAAATCAGGTTATATTTTAGGTTATGTCCCATATGGGTTCCATTTAATTTGACATTATAAAGAATTTGTGTTTTCATGAATCCTTCACCTTCGGAAATAATCATGTTGAAATAAATCATGGATTGATTGATTGGAGGCTTTTTGAAGCAGCACGAAAGTTATTGGCGAAAGACATCGTTATTTTTAACTGCGGTCAAGCAACGAGAGTGACATTTGATCTAACACCTCCAAACTTCCACAACACGCTAAATCTAGAGTTTGAGCCCCAACAGGTGCAACGGTCATCAGGCCCTCTGCACAGCCGCGGTATCCTAGGTCACGGTAGCCTAGTGGTCAAGGTATCGGATCGTGGCTGGCACTTCAAGAGTTCGAGCCCAGTACCACTAAAGACCCGCCGTGTAGGGGAAAGATACAAGTAAAATCTGTCGAGAATTCAAACATCCCCCATTGGTGTGGTAGTTAGGAGAAGGAGTGCCAGCTCTAGTTTCGTCATCGACACTTGACCGTTGTTCAAAATTACGTGGTCCGTCGCCATAAGCCCTCGAGTAGCTGAACAGTGCGAAGTTAATATTCACTCAGTATGAATTCGTATTCCTGTGTATCCGTGAACGCAATTATAACGATGACAGTTTTTGACGACGTTTTTTGAATTGGTGTCAGATTGAAGAACTGAATTTTTGCCATTATTTAAATAATAACTATTATCACGTGATTATCATTACCGAAACCTTTAATCCAATACTAACGAATAAGTCGGGTATTTAACGGTTATAGCAATTATAAAGCCAAACACATACACACAGTTAATTGCAGAAAACAAAAAAAAATCTGATCTGTCATTGTGTTTATAGTGAATGTATCTTATTGAAGAATATCATCAATGTTCGTGCTGACAAATCTCGAAAAATCACTCGCAAAATCTTGATTCTTATATGATTGGTAAATACAAAACTTCACGCTGTTGGAGCACAATTCGATATTCATTTTTCTCCAGTTCCATGGATGGCAGATGGGGGGAGGGGTGATAAGCTGAAATGTTATCTTTTTTATTTTTAAAAAAGGCAAAAAGTGAGCCTTAAATCGTGACTTTTAAACATAACGATCGCTAAACAAGTCGCTTATCTACTCTAAAAGGCAACTTATGATAATTGACGCCAAATTCAGCAATCAGAGTGTTCTAAAAAAGCGAAACTTTCTTTAATGCTAAAAGTATCGATTGGGCGGAGTTGAAATGTCAAAGGAGATCATTAAAAGATATGCCGAGAGATCCTACGAATCGTTTTCAACGGAGTTTGTTTTCGTCATGTGAAAAGAAATTGTTTTGACGAGGAGCTTTAAATTGCTGGAGAACTTTCTAAAGATTTTTGGGTCGACTCGAAAGGGGAGGAATGGGAAATAGTTTTAAGGACCTTACCTTGAAAATGGTTGTAAAAGCTCTGATTTGTTTTTAAGCGAGTTCCAAGTAAAAATAAGATAGGAAAGTATGAAACAGATTTCTTTGCCTTAATTTTCCAGCTTGCTTATTTTGACAACTCATCGAATATGTTTCAATTGATTGATTGTTTATTAACCTCTCACTTTGAACTGGTAGTGGTGATGAACTTATTAATTAGAGGCGTAGTAACCGCCGTATCAGCCATACCAAAGATACGGTGCCCCCAAGCATTGGGGGCCCCAAAACGTTCAAGTAAAAAATCTCAAAGTATTAAGGATCTCTTAGAAAGGGCCCCCAAGGAACTTTGATATAAGGCCCACTCACCCCCTCAACCCCCGCTTCGAAGGGTGCCGAGGATTCCAGGGGACCAAAAGCTTGACTGATGGCAAGTAGGTACCCCGGCTTGTGGCCCCAAACCTGACTTTGCAGGGAGGGGGCCTAGTTTTCTCCGTTACGCCACTTCAATTAAGGGCTAGCTACTTCAGTGCTCGTAACATTTAAGTTTGTTTAAGAGACACCTCGGTCTCTCACTAGACTTTCCACACTCAAATTTCAACATCAATGTGGATATGTTCTAAAATAAGAAGATGAAAATGTCAACTGAGCTGATATCTATTTTTTATCGTCTAGCACGTCAAAGGACGAAAAGTTTTACGCTTACTCTTTCCCTTTTTTCAACAAAACACCTTTAAAGCAATCAAGATTGATATCTAGAGAATTCTACAGAAACTACTGACATCACACCTGAATGAGTATTTTTAAAAGGAAGGTCCTGCGAATCTTATTTGGTGCTGTTCTAGATGAAAACAGTTGGAGAAAAAACATAATATTGAAATATATAAAATTTTTAACTGTGATAAGATATTATTAAGTCCGTAAAACTAAGTAGAATGAGATGGACAGGGCATACAGCAAGAATGAGCCAAGAACGAACAGCATTAAACATTTTAATGCAACTCCCTCTAATAAAAGACCAAAGGGAAGACCCAAAACAAGATGGAAAGACTGTGTGGGTGAGGACTTCGTAATTCTAAAAGTGAAGAACTGGAGATTAATTGCTGGAAGAAGGGCAGAATGGAAAAACACTTCTGAGGAAGGCTCAGACCCACAAAAAGCTACCATGCTCTATGTGGCTCAACTTTGATTTTTGAAAAATTCACATTATTTTTAGAGTTACAACCCATTGAAATAGTTATCGGCGTTTTTTTTCTTAAAATTTCTCCACTCTGTTGTCGTGAAACATGGATAAACCCACTTCTAAGTTACACATTTCAAAAATTCTAGTTGAACCTATGTACAGAGGTCTGAGTTGACGATCACGGACACTAGAGAGACACTTCTACAAGCATCAATACTCCACAGGGTCTCTCTCACCGATCGACTTCCAACCCACTCCAATGGACTCTTTCACTGACTGGCTTTCACACTTACTGAAGCCTGTCAAAGTTCACATCTACGAGCATCCCAATGTCGTCAAAATGCCGTCTTCCTCAGGAGTGATTCCACCTTAACAGCGACTTCAACAATGCTGCACCTTAGCAGCACCCTATCAACAGTAACCAGCGTCTTGACAAACTCAGACCACCACGAGAGTCCATGACCAATAGGCTGCAACGCCCACCTCACTACCCTTAAAAAGCTTTGACTGTAATTATCCCGATCGCGAAGGTTGGGACCATGCAAGTATTTATATTTTCAAATTTTTACACAATAAAGAGGTATTAAGATACTAAACACAATGATTTGGGTATCACAGTGAGAAAATAACAGCTGGATTACTTGTTTTAAAATTTCGTTAAGCATCTGTAGAAAAAGAAAGTTGAAAAGTTATTTATACAACCTTTGACAATAAAGTTTGAGGAATAGTCCCGTAAAATTAACGTAGATGAAATATTAACTAAAGTTACCTTACTGTCCTTTAAATAATCACCTCCTATAACTATGCACTCCTGAGATCTTCTGTACAAGTCCTGAAAACTTTGAAAGAAGTCTTCTTTTGGGATGGATTTCAAAAGTCTTGTCACGTTTCGTTGGATGTTAGGAATATCCTCAATATCGATAACACATTTTCTTATCCCTAAATTTTGGGTAACGATGTGTCGCACGGATTCACGGTTAATCTACAGTTCATCAGCTATCATGCGCACGGTTAATTGAAGATTTTTTGTGACATTGGCGTAATGGAGAATATTAAGGACCCCTGCAAAGTCAGGTTTTGGGCCCCAAGCCGGATCTTAAGTACTAGGCATAATTCAGGCTTCAGGTCTCCTAGAGTTTTGCCCCCTGTGGTGTTGTGGTTGCGGGGGTACACATAATGCCACCGTTTAGTGATTTATCACCTCACTTTCTCAATGTTTTCGTCACTGACGGCGATCGCAAGTCTTCTGCTACGAGGGTAGTCAAAAACACTTTCCAAACCTTCTCGAAAACGGGCGAACCACTCTTTCACTACACTTCATGGACAGTTTTTGATATTCATAAACACGTACCAGCATCGCATAAGTTTCTTTTGGTGTCTCGCCAAGCTTAAAACAAAACTTTAAATTAATCTTTTGTTCGCTCATTTTCCTGTTCTCAGTTAAGAACCAACGTACTAAACAAGCACTTTGTAAAACATGTCTTACACAGAACACAAATGAGTCTCAACTGAACAATGCCACTATGCATGTGCAGTGTTTTGTTTTACCTGTGTTGCCTGATCAGCCGTTCTGGCTTCATTCACCGAACTTTATTGTCAGAGGTTATATATCCCCCCACAAACCAGAGATTTAATTACAAAGATAACTGCATGTCAGATATAAATCGTCTATGATTTTGCGACTTATGACAACCAATTTGATATCATCGTAATGATATTATTAAAATTTGTTTAAATTCACCAATGGCACGGGATGAGTGTAAATCAAGCCATGCTCTTTAAACATTTGATTGTTGATAAACGAAAGCTTTTTTGGTATCTATCTGAAAGGATTTTCACTTGATTTATTGGTTTATAAAAATTCGCAAATTTCTAACAATTTTTAGAGGTTAGATATCTCACTATTAAAAGACAGACTTTATTATAATCCTGATACATCAGATTTTCCTTCAGTTTTTATAATCGAGAAAAACCTTCTTACATAAAAATACCCTGAATATAAATGTAGTTTGTCAATTTCCATTTCTTCAACGAATTTTTCTAAAATTACCCTCTATAATCAATCGAAACTTCATACGTGTACATTATACTTACAAACAAAAATGCCTAAAAAATAAAGTGTTTTTGTTCTTAATTTACCTAAAATCATTACCCCCCCTAACCCGCTATTTCTGGTCACAGCCCAATTGACTGATTATTGATTTTTAATTAACATATATCTATAAGGCTACGCTGGGTGCATTGGTGACGAACCAAAAAATTTTGAACCAAAGCCAAGTAACGAGAATGAAACTTGCGTTCACCACCTTACTCTCCAAACTTCCCCACCACGCCAACATGTGTGATAAACACCATAATGAGACAAACTAAAATGCGCATCAAATAATACATACGGGGGGGGACGTGAATAAGTTTCAAAGTAAAGCTTTCAAAATTATTCGATTTCGAAAAAACCCAATTTCACTTGATAATGATGTTCTTTTAAAAAATATTTAAAATAATATATGCTTAAATATATATATATATATATATATAAATATATATATATATATATATATATATAGTTAAAACTTAATTACATATATGTAAATGAAGAAAAAATGCACACACACACTTAAGTGTGGTGAATATACATATTTTAGTCATTTTAAAAATACTTTTTGAAATTACACTTAAAGTTTTTAATAAAATTAATTGTGTCTTTATTATCTCTTAAAAAACTCAATGAAAAAGTACTTAATTTTAAAGAATTCCATTTCTTAATTTAAGCATGAGATATGTTTAAAAAGGAAAAAAAAGTATAATTGAGTTGAGAAGCGCGTTGATTATATATTTATATTCAACTAAGTGAATACCATTTTGTTCAGTTCCATCTAAATCGTTAGAGTCATTATCGTGGATTCTACCAGGTTGAAAAGGAATTACGCTACATTAGAGTTCTTATCATCAAAAGTCATTAGTATAAAAATTTTTCAATTTATTACCCAACGATGAAAAATTTGACAGTAATGATAGTTGTTGGTGGAAATAAAGTTACAGATTAAAGAATTTTAAACATCATAGAAAAAAATGTCATAGGAAATGTATAGATAAAAAAGTTTTTTAACGTGCAAATTAATATCGAAGCATTTTTCAATCTGTTCAATTTATTTTTAATACAAATATGCTGTTGGAGTAAGTATATATACAGTGTCCGGGCTTAAAATATCCAAAAGTTATGGCTCATTATTACGGAACTACCCATCAGAATGTAATACACTGCTCATTCGTGGATTGAAAATCCCTCCGAGAGGTTTTGGGTTTAGTCCGATCGACCGCACATGCGCGCATCATTCGGAAATCTTAGACGATGAACTTGTTACACTTATTTCATTAGTAAAGATGTGAATGCCACAGTAGATGGTGCTGTGCGTACTTGGCTTAACGGAATTTTAATCAGTCATGCGTGTACAGCGAAGAGTTCGAACAGAATGGAATGTAGTTACTGGCTTGCCTAATAGACTAATCAGAATTTCTACAAAATGAATCTAGTACACGATCAACTGTGTCTTTTATCATGAAAACTTAAGGTACTTGCCAGTTTGAAATACCAAAGTTCTCGTCTCCTTTCAAGTTCTTTCCCATTGGTGGACAGATTTTGATGTCGGAGGATCAACGTTCCATTCTGTTCGAACACGTCACTGTACACTAGTGACTGATTTAAATTACGTTAACCAAAGTATGCACTGCACCTTTTGCTGAGACGTCTATAGCTTTCCTAATAGTCAGTATAACAAATTTATGGTCTGTGATTGCCGAATAATGCACGCACATGCAGCCCATCGGACAAGATTCAAAAAATTTCGGAGAGTTTTCCAATCCACGGATGAACAGTTTGGTACATTCTGATGGGTAGTTCCGAAAAAACAAGCCATAAATTTTGGTAATTTAAGCCCGTACACCCTGTATTTGCTATTTATGAGATAGCATATTTTCTTCTCACTTTGTAATAAATTTTTGTATTCCACAGTCTATGGTCAGAAAGTCGTGGCCGGCACACACATGTCTCGGGCTCACGTTCTGGTGTCACTGAAGACCCAGCGTGTACAATACTTGATACACGTTAAATCTGTCGAAGGTTAAATTCCTCCTTGTGGTGTGGTAGTTCGAAAAAAGTAGGTGTCAGCTCAGGTATTGTTCTCGACAATTACGAGATCTGTCATCAATAGCCCTAGTGTTGCTTCCCATAGTGACGTAAATAAAGAAAAAATATATATATATATATATATATATATATATATATATATATATATATAAAATTAAGTCAATTCCTACTTAGATCAACAAAGAAAATTTTTATTCTACCTACATTTCATTAAATAGTTACAATTAATATAAATATGTATATACATATGACAGAATAACAATATGAAGTGGTAATTAATTTTAATAATTATAATTAAATTATCGCACTTTTATCTAAAACAATCGGGCATATAAAATTTCAGTTCAACTGAATGCTTTAAAACGTGAAAAAGAAACATTTTCGAGGTTTGACACAAGTCGCCAAAAATGATGCCAATGTGGCTGTATTTGTAATTCCTTAAATAAGTAGTTTTAATCAATTAATTTTTATTAATTATAATTAAATTAATGTATTGTCATCCAAAATGATCATGTATATAACATTTCAGCTCAATTGAGCGCTTTAAAATGTATTTTATTACCGATTGAAAATTCCACCAAGATAAATAAATAAATATATAGAGAGTGAGTGTTAGAATAGAATACGAATCACCAATAACTGGACTGGTAATTAAAGGAAGAAAACTGGAATTTCGCCAAATTTCATTTCACCGTTGCATGTTTGTTCTCAAATCCCAGTTTACGCTAAGAAATTTTAACCGAGCCGAAAGTTGGGTTAGATGTAACCATGCTTGTGAAGTCCCATGGTTTACTTTCACCTACAAGATTATAAGCTCGCAGCTGAGTAGCCGGAGTAAGATGCTCAATTTAAAAACTATAAGACATTAAATTATAATAATTAATGTGAGAGAATCTACGATGGAAAAATACGCAACTCACAATATATATATATAGATAAAAACGACTTAATCTGACTCGGACCACTATCAATAACAGATTCGCCTAAATTCCATTCTAATGTAATCACTGATTCAAATATTAAATAGTCAATCCTACCTTATTACAGTCTGAAGATTCAATCTATAATATCATTAAGGCAATTTTGTATTTACTTGTGTGCAGTGGTATGCACCTTGATTCCCTGTATATTCAATCACTTATAACTTCTAATCACAGCCATGTGTATCCTTCTCCAAACTTGAACCACGAACTATATTAACATTTCCCTACTTGCCATCAACTGCTACAAATTGCCCTCAATTGCCATCTCGCTATAAGTTTCGATATTTGAAATCTTGTTAATTTGCATCTTTCATTCACACTTCACTTCTTGGATTTGGTTGGAAAAGAGTTGCCATTAATACTGGCTCAAGGAACCCAAAGGACATGTTAAAGAAAAGACGCGTGAGCCCGTCACAAGTTAAAAAATTTCAAGAGAAAGTTTTAACGGGCTGTTTGCTTTCACTTAACCTTGTTTGTATTACTTCAGGTTTCATACCCCGGTTTAGATAGCGGTGAATATGGCTGTATATTATGTGACATTAGATATTGCAGATATTAGATCCAAATGAATTGAACAAGTAAATTCTTCACAAAAAATTATCAAAGACTTAAAAATTTGTTGCTTTTCTTTAAGGCTACTTAAAAACTAGTTGAAAATATAGGGTGTCTGAAAAGTATGTATGGTTACACTTTCAAAAATAAATTAAAAATTTCTGCATACGGTTTTTTATGTTCCGCAAAAGAAAAAAAAAACGATTAAAGTTTCTGTTTAATGAAATGTAAACTAGATGGCGTAAAGTATACGTTTTGCAATACAGTAATACCTCGACTCTTTTGCTACCCCGACTTACATAAGTTCGGAGCTACGTGATTTTCAAATCTCTCGTCAATTCGTCTTTTTTTTTTTCATCATTGAAACTCAGGAGAGTCAGTGCCAGAGCCTGATGAAATTGGTCATTTGATTGGAGAAGTTATCAATCTTGCCAGACAAATAAGTTTAGAAGTGGATAGTGATGAGGTTGAAGAACTGCTGGATTCCCACAATCAGGAGCTGACAATGGATGAGCTCATAGAAATGTATGAGCAAGAGCAACACATTAAACATATGAAGTTTTTAGAATCAGTTCAACAAAAGTTAACTCAGTGGCGTGACATCCCATGAGGGACAAGGCCTACTGTGCCCAACTCAGTATACGCGACCTTGGGCCCTGAGGTGCATGAGCATATGTTCCGGTCAGAAGGTCAGTCTGACCCTCAGTGTTAAGTTCCCAAGCAAGCTTGGTACTCATTTATCGACCCACTGAAGGGATGAAGGCTGAGTCAACCTTGCCGAGCCCGGGGTTACAACCTCGAACTTGTTGTGTGGAAGTGCGATGCACTAACCACTCAGCCACTGGGCTTCTTTCAACAAAACTGGGAATGAAAATAATAGCATTCTACGAGAAAATTTTGAGGAAGAAAAAAAAATTTGAGAAGGCAGATTATACTTTGTTAGGTTGTTTTTAATGAAACCTTCTATATCAAACTAACTTAAGTTTTTAATTTTGAATTTGTGTTAAGTAAAATTTTATAAAATATTTGCTTCTAAGTTATTATTTTCTTTCGTCTCTGATATCAACTAAAATTAACTTATACGTAAAGGGTATTTTTTTAGAGGTATAGAACTTTAAATTGCAATAAAACAACGATGTATTATTAGATTGACATGAATTTTTTTTATTCGAAAGATAATCTTGTGGCATTACATTTTAAATATGATTTCTGGCATAGGACTGCCACGGCTGGCTCGGATGTAGTCCAATCTGGACGTCCAATTTTCGATGACTTTTTCCAACACTACTTGTGACCGTATATCGGCAATAACACGGCGAATGTTGTCTTCCAAATGGTCAGGCGTTCGTGGTTTATCCGCATAGACCAATGACTTTACATAGCCCCACAGAAAATAGTCTAGTGGTGTTAAATTACAAGATCTTGGGGGCCAATTCACAGGTCCAAAACGTGAAATTAGGCGGTCACCCAACGTGTCTTTCAATAAATCGATTGTGGCACGAGCTGTGTGACATGTTGCGCCGTCTTGTTGGAACCACAGCTCCTGGACATCATGATTGTTCAATTCAGGAATGAAAAAGTTATTAATCATGGCTGTATACCGATCACCATTGACTGTAACGCTGTGGCCTTCATCGTTTTTGAAGAAGTACGGACCAATGATTCCACCAGCTCATAAAGCGCACCAAACAGTCAGTTTTTCTGGATGTAACGGTGTCTAGACATACACTTGGGGATTAGCTTCACTCCAAATGCGGCAGTTTTGTTTGTTGACGTAGCCATTCAACCAGAAGTGCGTTTCATCACTAAACAAAATTCGCTTATGAAAATCGGGAACAACGGCAATCTCGTTTTGGGCCCATTTGACGAAGCTACGCCTTGCTTGATCATATTTAAAATGTAATGCCACAAGATTATCTTTCGAATAAAAAAAATTATGTCAATCGAATAATACATCGTTGTTTTATTGCAATTTAAAGTTCTATACCTCTAAAAAAACACCCTTTACTTCTATGCAACATTGCACACTGACTTACGAGAATTCGACTTATGCGGTTATCACTCAGTCCCACCCATCGCGTCCTCCCGTTGGTGTGGTGTGGTAGTTAGGAGAGGGGGGTGCCAGCTCAGGTGTCGTCCACGTCACTTGACCATGGTTCAAAATGACGTGGTCCGTCGCCAAAAGCCCTCGTGTAACCGAATAGTGCGACGTTAATATTCAATCAACCCACCCGTCGCGTAAGTTCGGAATATTACTGTATTCTCGGTTCAAAATGGTTTAATCGCAAGAACAAACGCATGGTGTATCGAATTTAAATATGCAACACATGTACAGAGTAAATTTCGGACTCCCTGTAAACGAAGCTCTACTTAGAGATTCACAATTTATAAGTGGCATGAAATATTTATGACGATGAGTATCGTAGTGTTTTAATGGTCACCCAGCGTCGACCATTAGCGTGTGAGGGTGGGAAGGAAGATTAGCCGTATTCAAAATATCTTCTGTTTATTCACAACTCTGAGAACAACAACACAAATTCTAAAGCCCAAGTTAAGAAATGCACCCATTACTAAATATGGAAAGCAATAGCGAGGTAGACGCGAAACTAGAAGACTTAATACACCGGATCACTTACGTCCAGGCAATACACAATCTAATTCCAAGCGACCTAATCCAATTTAACCCTTAATTGACCAAATCGTCAATCTTAATTTTACACAAATAAGCGACGAAGTACTCAAGCCTCACTTCACGTTTAATCAATCACTGCTATCCATTAGCAGTCTAACCTCTCTCTATCTAATTCGAAAGTTTAATCTTTATATACAAGTCTTGATTTACATAATCATTTCTTCTTCGGAGGAGGAAAGTTTATAGTCGAATAATTTTTAAAGACCCAATATTCCCCAAGAGGATTATTAGTGGAAGGAAAGCGGAGAGACCCGTTTCACTGTCAGAAACCAAGTCTGGCTACCTTGGAGGAAGCTGAGATGAATTACAGTAAAATATCGTGAAAAAAACTTAGCTATTTTCTTCATGGAACATAAAAAACCATAAGTGAATATATTTGTTTCATTGCGTTTAAAATTTAAACGTACCGCCGTATTGTTCGTATAGCCAGTATATTAAATCGAGATATAAAAGTTTAATAAAATGTAAACACATCCAAAAATTTCCTATACAGTCGGGCCCCAATTTGACGAATGTCTATTTAACGAATTTCTCGATTTAACGGAGTTTTCTCTTCCCCCGGTTAAAATGAAGGCAAAATCCCCTATTTAACGAATAATAAATCCCGAATCAACGAATTATCTCATCAGCTGGAAATTTTTTCACTAGTTTGTATTACAAAAAATTGGATTTTATTTTTTCGATCTTATTTTTTTGTGTTAAAAGTGTTCGTTATACGCCGGATTTCATAGTATATTTTTTCCTCCGAAACAGAAAAAGTCTTTTCTTGAGAGCAACTAATTTCCACAGGAAAGAATAAGAGAGAGAACCCTTATAAGACTACAGGTGTAGATGAGTCATGAGTGTAACCTATCGTGTGAATCTTGAGTAGGACAAAAAATTCCTTTCTTATCTCATCCCAATGCACAACGCACGGGATATTTTAAGATTTTAACGATTATGATATATTTGATGACGCACTGCATATCGGTGCAACCGAAGACGAGCAAGTTGTAGATTTTTCGGAGCTAATGAATAGCAATTCTAATGTAGAAATTGATAACATATCACAAAACTATTACATTTTCTAATATTTTACATAGTTTGAAAACTTTGAAAACATACCTCTCTCTTACGCAGCAGGATGTATATGATGCAGTATTACTTTCTCTGCATAAAGTCGAAAAAGAACTCTTCCGAGTCAGGAATCAAAAGGATTCTGTTAGTCGGTATTTTAAAATTTTCAGTTAACTGGTGCGTAATAATTCACTAGTAGCAATTTTAGCAATTGTACAAAAAGTGTGTAATCCAATTCCTACTATTAGCTCACACTCTCTATATATTTATTTATTTATTTATCTTGGTGGAATTTTCAATCGTTAATAAAATACATTTTAAAGCGCTCCATTGAGCTGAATTTTAATATACGTGATCTCATTTTGGATGACAATACAATAATTTTTAATTATAATTAATAAAAATTAATTGATTAAAACTAATTACAAATATAGCCACGTTGGCATCATTTTTGGCGACTTGTGTCAAAACTCGAAAAGGTTTCTTTGTCTCACGTTCTAAGGCATTCAGTTGAACTGAAATATTATATACACGATTGTTTTGGATGACAATACGATACTTTAATGATAATTAATAAAAATGAATTACCACTTAATGTTGTGATTCTGTCATATGTATATACATATTTATATTATTTTTTTAAAAAAAAAGTAGCTGGAATAAAATTTTTGTTTTTTGATCCAAGTAGGAATTTACTTAATTTTTTTTTTATATATAACTTTTTGTTTTCTAAATACGGATATATTTTTGTGTAGTTGCTGAAAAAATTTCCAAAAGGTAAGTTAAAAAAAAATGTGCATTTTGCTTGGACCTCGATATAACGAACAACTTCGAATTAACGAATAAAATGCTCGATTGATGAATTCGTCGAATCGGGGTCCGACTGTATTTATAAATAACATTCATATTCTTCTAGTTCCTATCACCGCAATTACATCATTTGATAACCTCCCAGCTGTCGGAATCACAAACATTTCAAATGCATGACAAAGCGCAGTGGCAGCTTAATTCGAATACTTCGCATTCAGGCCAAAAGCGCATATGACTGTTCCACAAAGTAACAACTCCCCAAGTCCAAATGTCTGGCATTCCCCGTTCACTACTCAGCCGGAAGAACAATTAATCCGTTCTATTAATTGCCTTCCCCGACAAAGCGTGGAACGAATGCTAGACGCTTCCGTTGGAACCTTTAAGTCATCATCCATCGTCGATCGCCGGATGCAACAAGAACAACACGACAGGCGAATGTGCCATGGCGTCATCAGTTAGGAAAAAAAGAAAACACGGCGTTCCGACACAGAGAAGATGCCGATTTTCGAATGCCAGACTTCATCATGTCAGCCAATCTATTAATATATTTTACTCTCTTCTGACTCGCGTCTACGTAAAATACTCTCCGAGTAGCTTTATTTGCTGTGGAGAACAGATTCTATTTGAAAGGTGAAGTTTTAAAAGTGTTTGAAAGGGAACTGTAGGTGATTTAAGGTCTAGTTTATATGAAACCTGTGCTTCTGGTATTCACAATCAATGTCATACTTTAAGTATTTTTTTATTAACTCTTTTAAAACCATGAAAAAAATGAGATTCGTGCTAATATTAATGTCTAATTTATATATTTTTAAAATCGTTAACCTTACTTAGTTCGAAAAGATTTCAGCAAAAGTTTAACTCGTAATTGTTACAGATAGTTTTCACACTAAAAGAGATTAGATTTTCAAACTTAAGTTAATTTTTATTAAAAGGTGACTGTCTGTTTCGGAATCCTAGTTTTGAAAAATCGTATAAGTGAATGTTTTTTTATGTTTAGTGTCATTTGAATTAGAATATACACATAAAATTGCTTTAAAAATAATACTTCCCCCCATCCAAAAAATGCAATTTTTTGGCAAAAAAAAAAAAGAAATGACATATTTTCAGAACACACATTCTTCTTTTATGAATAAATTAGAGTTTAAAAAAACTAAAAAACATGCCTTTATAGTTTCTTTTTATTCGAGTTAAAAAGTAAAAAATAATTCTTAATATATAAATAAAATGATTTACTAGAGTTGATGCTAATAGAATTGGCGATTGTTGCAATTATACGTAAGTACCATTTTTTTGTATAAGGCTCAGTGTTATATAAACCATTGTTTATATTCATTAAAGCGCCTGGAAGCGTCCGAAATATATATATATATATACACTGGTGTGCAAAAATTAAGGACGAAGTCGAAAAATTAGCATATCAGCTAAACGAAGAGGCAGAGCGGACAGAAAGACCAATCAGGAGTTTAAGTAAGGTGATGTACGGTAGCACATGCGCAGATATGCAGGTAGACGTAATGGGGAGTGTCTGAGTAGTATAAAGCATGTTGTCGGTGTAAGATCAGTATTTCTGGCAAAGAGATTGCACGCCGAGTTGCTGCCTCAGCGAGAAATGGCGAATAATCAATCTGTTAGACGACATCTAGATGCTTTTACCCGAGGTCGAATCATTGGGAAGTTGGAGGAAGGCCACAGTGTGACAAGTGTGGCTGCAGAGTTCGGAATTGCTCACAGCATCGTTTCACGACTTTGGAGACAATTTCAAACTACAGGAACCGCTATCCGGGGGTTCAGTAGTGGTCGTCCACGAGGAACCACACCCGCAGATGACCGGTACATTGTCTTACAGGCCAGAAGAAACAGGCGGCAGACAGCGGGAGAAATCGCTAGACACACGACACAGGCTTCTGGACGACCGATATCGCGTTTTACCGTGGTCAGAAGACTGCACGGTGGTGGTCTGTTTGCACGACGCCCTGTACGGTGTGTACCTTTAACGCCTGCCCATCGGAGAAGGCGTTCTCTGTGGTGCCGGGAACACCTGAATTGGAGAGACAATGAATGGGGACGAGTACTCTTTACAGATGAGAGCAGATTCAGTTTGAGTAGCGATTCTCATCGCATACTCATCTGGAGAGAGCGGGAAAGCCGCAATCATCCCTCGAACATCATTGAAAGGGACAGGTATGGAGGTCGCGGTGTTCTCGTGTGGGGAGGCATCATGCTTGGTAGTCGTACAGACCTTCACATCTTCGACGCAGGTTCAGTCAACGGGACCCGTTATTGTAACGAGATTCTTCTTCCATATTTTCGTCTTTTTAGAGGCGCTATGGGTCTGCAGTTTCTTTTCATGGACGACAATGCATCATGTCATCGCACAGTAGCTGCCGAACAGCTCTTAGAGAGTGAGGATATTGAACGTATGGATTGGCCGGCATGATCTCCGGATCTCAATCCCATTGAACATGTATGGGGTTTTCTAGGCAGACGCTTGGCAGCTCGTACCTTACCACCAGTAACGATTCGGGAGCTTCGATTGGCGCTGCAAGATGAATGGGCAGCAATGCCTCATCAACTCATTGACACCTTCATTCTCAGCATGGGCAGACGCTGTGAAACCTGTCTAGCAGTCAGGGGAGATCATATCCCCTACTAAAGACCGGATGTTTCTTGCTGTACATCCATCACAGGGAGGTTTCGGCCATCAGTCGCATTGCGCTCCATGCTACTTTTTCAATCAAGCTTCTATTTATCCCTCTGATTTCTCTTTTAGTAAGTGTTGCTTACATTACACATGTCCTTACGTATTGGGGATCTTACGGTATTAAATGTGCTGATTTGGAAAGCTTTTGTACAAAGTTATATTGAAAAAACCGTCTCGTCCTTAATTTTTGCACACCAGTGTGTATATATATATATATATATATATATATATATATATATATATATATATATATATATATATATATATATATATATATATATATCTTTATAAATTGTGTTATCTTTCATCCTGAAGGGAGCTTAAACCATTTATACATCAACACATTTGGTTTTTTTTTTAAAAAGATTCATTAATAATCTAAATTGAATTATTACTTCCGTGCCTTCGAATGACAAAAGTTAAGGTTTTAAAATTGTATCCGTGTTTGTGTTTGAAACGAACTGCTGATTTGCAGTGAAATAAATGTACTGAAATGTGTTGTTATACTTAATTAAAACCATTTAATTTTGATGTTACATTCCCATTCAGTTAAATTAATTGCAGCTAATATTTCTTGTTTTTCTTTTTATCTTTTATAAAGGCAATTACGAAGTAATGCAAATTTTTACCATGTTATTGCTTTTCTTTGACTGGTAACTTTAATGAAAACAGCGAAAAAGTTTTAAAAAAGTAACATTACAGGCACAGTTAATTCCAATCCTTTTACTGGAGAGCTTTGGAATTTTAAAAATGTTATGTGTGACATCACCAGGAATAGCTTTTAAAATTTATCAAGAATATTCAGTGTAACTAAAATGTTTGTTTTAAATTGAAATATTTATTTTCTGCTAGAATCTTAAGAGGAAAATGCTTAAGCAGACGGAAAAAAAGCAATGGACAATTTTAATGTTTAATCAAAATTTTTTTTTATCAAATTTCGTTTATTGAGTATATGTATAATCATCTACTGCTCAAAATTACGTTTTAAAATGCATTCATTCGACGGACTAAATTCATGTGACGTCACAGCCACACAATACTTAGAATAGCTAATAATAATACTTAGCTAATAAGTTCATGCTCTTCGTTGTTACCAACTTTTGCTCCTTGCAAAAACTTTATCTTAAAAAGTACAAATTTGTTAACAATAATAACGTACATAGTTACACAAAATGCCTTTTATTTAAAAATACATGAGCAAGAAAAGAGTTTTTCATAATATTTGAACATTTTTACCCAATTATGAAGTTTGAAATTTTATTTAAATTAACAAGGATAATATAACAAGTTCAAGTTAGTTTAACCCTTTATCTACCGCATTATGACTTACTGTATTATTTTGAATGTAATTTTTTTTGTTATGTTGAAAATTAAGGGATATACATACAAAAAAGTACTGAGATTTGGAAAATTTAATCCGTTAGAACTAATTAATTAATTAAAGATATTTCACTGTAATATTACTTATATACACTGTTTACTTAAAATAAATACTCAAATCTCTTTCTAAGGTCACTCCAAAATGTCTTGGCGGTCTCCACCGGTCGATTGCGATCGACAAAATACCCATCCATGCTGTAGAGTGTGGTACAAGCTTATGTGTCTACCTCGTCACATGATTTCTGTTCAAAATTGCGAGGTCTCCAATAAGCTACGTGTTGCTTCAAAATAAAAACGAACAATCAATTGTTTTAGTTATCAGGCAGCACAAAAAGAAAAGGAATTAATTTATATGAGTTTTTTAATTCTTCATAGCTTCCAACCACTAGTTAGGTGTAGTAATAACTAAGTTTTCTGCGGTTATATGTCACTTTTTTGTAGCGTGAGACTTCGCAGAGCTTAAGAGACGAAACCTGTGTTGCTTGCAGTTAGGTAATATTTCTTAGATGGAATATAATAGTGGAGATCATACTTGAAATAAATGCATGTTACACAATATGCAAAGTTTAAATTCGAATATAAAGCAGCACTTGATAAAACATGAGCTCTTGACTCCTGTTTTAAGCCTAATTAGCACGGACAGCGCATTTAAGGTGACTACGTTTGGAACCGTCATTTTGAAAAAGCGTAGAAAAATGAATAATTGTGTGCAGTGCTTCTCACACTTTCAATATATTTGCGACCCACTATTCAATCATAATTTTCATCACTCCCCCCCATATAATAATAATGTATTGAATTCAATAATACTATACTTTGATGCAAGACTACAATACGACTTTAACCTCTTAACTTCCGCCGACATATATCAACAAGTCGCTCAGCCAGTGCGTTAATTTCCCCGGACGTATATATACATCTTTCTGAAGTACTATCTTTTATCTGCTCTGCTATCCATAAAATTATTTCGAAGGCTATGGAATGCAATAAAATGACCTAACGGTGTTTGTGAACGATTTACTTATTTCAAAGGATTTGCTTATTTATTTCTTTTCTACCCAACACCAATATACTACATACGCTTACTTACGTAATAAACGGTTGCAGTTGGGAGCGAATCGCGTAATTTTTAATCGTCATTTAGGGGATTAATTATAAACGGTAGAAATGATCTAAATAAGTGTTAATTTTTGTGTATAATTTTATGTATGACAAGCCCATGTGTGGGGTCACTGGTAATTAATAAACTTGTTATTATTGTTAAATTAATTATAAAATATATTGGCCTGTACTGATGTAGTTATAAGTGTATGTGAGAACCCCTTTGGTTTCCACCCTGGACACTAAGATTAACTTGAGGCAAATGATTACCAGACGCCATTTGTATGATAACAAGTTATATTTATTCAATAGAGTCAATTAGGAAACTTCTAATTACAAATATTAAACAATATGTCTATGTCAAAGGGATTTACCTTTACTATTAAATTAGATATCACGTTCTCCTAGTGGGACGCGCTCCATAGTTTAAGAAACACTGATTTAGTGTCACCTGTATTAGAATTTACATGCAATACTGTTTAATAAATATTATTACAGTAAAGAAATTATTTAAATGCAATTTTTTTTGGCAAAAAATTAAGAAAAAATTACATATTTTAAAAACGGTCTTCTTTTTATGGAAAATGTTTCTATAATAACAGCTTGCCTTTGTATTACTAGGACTTCAATATTCCATATCGGGGAATAACTAAAATTTTTGAAAAAAATTTCAGAGTCACGATTAGTTGAAACGATAAATGTTAACATTTCTTTCTCTATTCTGATGTAAAATGTAAATAAATATGATATAAAATATATAAATCCACTTGTAATTATATATTTCAAAACTTTTAGTAAATCCCGTTATAGAAGTCCTAGCTATATATAAGCAGAATATTATTATTTTAGAAGTATTTTTCAAAATGAGTTAATATTTTGAAAATATGTCATTTTTTTTTTTTTACCGAAAAATCACTTTTAAATAATTTTTGCTTTTATAATAACCTTCTAAAAATTATTCTCTCTCTCTATATATATATTCTAATTCAGGTGACACTAAATATCAAAAAAGTATCCATTTATACGCTTTTTCAAAATCACGATTTCGAATCTAGTCAAGTCACCTTAAAAAATATTTCAAGAAATTCATTATTCACGAATAATATCTTCTCATTACAAAATAAAAGAAAAAAAAAAGAATGAAATTTTTCCGCAAGACAGAATAGCAAAAAGCCTTTATTTTCGTAGATAAAACAAACCCATTTTTTCCTCACGTTCGCTCCCAAGTTCCCGCGCAAAAAATTCTTTATCTCTCAAAAGAAGTTTAAACAAACGTGAGTAGTTACGAAAGAAAAGGCTGGTCTTAAAATCATTTAGCTGTATCTTTTCCTCGTCTTTTAGTAGTTTCAGAACTTTTCAAAGATCGAGTTCTTGCGCTGAAAGCAAGCACAATCGCATTTCCCCTTGTCTTGACATTCAAGACGTTTCAACCATCCATTCGAGGGTTTAATGTCTTCCGTCATGCAAAGAGAACATCTTCTTTTCACAACTAGAAGGATGCAAAGCGAATTACTATCGAAGAAGAAAAGAAAATTTTCGAAAAAGAAAAAGGATTAATTATACGTCAAGTATCTTCTGAGATCACCATAATTTCTGAACCTACCCGAGGGTTTTAATTTTACCCTTGAGTCGTAAAACTTGGAACCTTTTTAGTTTTTGAGAAAGAAAAGTAGATTATAATATACTTCCCTTGCATAATGATTATTTAACAGCTTTTGGGTGGTGTTTAATTTAAAAATAATGTGAGGTCTTAAGCAACAATTTGTATTCCCTCATTAACTCTTCCTTTTATGTTCTGTAGTTTTATCAAAATTAGCTCATTTATTTTGTTGAGTCAATACTGTGGCGTCGTGGACGGGTAGCGAGGTGATGAGCACACAGCAGATTGTTAAAATAAAATGAATTTATTTTCTCGACTAAATAATTCTCTAGAATACGACATGGAAATATTAAAGGGGTTCCAGCTTAAGATTCTGTCTGGTGCTGCCAAGCCCTTGCGCTGCGTCTCTTTTTGGCGTCCGTGTTATTGCTCCGACACATCTATCTATTGCCCGAAGGGTGCTCGTCCATAACTCACTGTAGTCCCACAAGATCTGGTAGATAAAACTGTCGGCTTTTTCTTTTCTCTCCTCACTACAAAAAATCGGATCACGTCAGTCGTTTCTCTTCCCCTTCCCCTCTTGCTTCTCTAATCGACCCTCTTAAACTCCAGGGGTAGGTTAAATACACACTCCGGTCATCTCTCACTGGCAGGCTTCAAAAGTTTGCACCCTGCACCTCATTTGCAGTAGCATCCTACTGGTGCGGACCGAACAATGGCTCTGGACTCTCTCGATTGCACCCGTGACAAAGGCTTATCAAACATCCGGTCTATGATCCACCTCGTCACCATTTCCTCTTTGAAGTATCCTGCTGCCGACCACCGAATCATCAGTCTCCTAAGTCAGACAGCCCCGTCAATGGACACACAACGGGACTCTGTCTCGTCCATTAAGCCTACAGTCCTACTGGCGTCGAAAGTCCAAAAGTCAAATAAAGGATAATGACCTCAAAACCATTTGTTCTGTCTCCAGCCCATACGGCGAACCACTTACTCTCTATATGTTAAACTTGACATGTATAGAGGGGTTTGAGTTGTGTTAAGGTGCCGTCGTTACAATGCTATATTAAAGCTACACAGTGAACCGTAAGACGTGACATTGCAGTTTTTTTGCCGTAATCCAACAAAGATGATATTCGAATTAATGCCCCTTTTGTCAGACACGCTACACAACATTTCAATACTTGGAACGATTTTAGAAGAAGCAGTTTCAACTAGTGATATTTTGGCAAATTTGGGTCTTGTAACTCGTGGGGTCTATCTAAAAACTCCTGCTTCTGCATAATATGGAGCTATAAGTTGTACGATTTTTGTTTCTTCACTTTTTAAGCACACAATTTTATCCTTTCTCTCTCTCTCTCTCTCTTTGTCTTTTTGTATATTATATATATATATATATATATATATATATATATATATATATATATATATATATATATATATATATATATATATATATATATTGTGCCTATAAAGTAATTGTGGATATGTTATCTATGAGTGGATTAGATTTTTTGGAATTATTGCTTATTATTTCTCTTTTTATTAATGTGATTGAAAAAACTTTTGCTAATGATATTTTATTTGGGTCCTTTCAATGTACCTTTAACTTTTAAAATAACTATGAATTTAAAAAATAACAAGTTTTATGTGACTGGCAATTTGTTATACCAGGGTATGACATTGCTCGGTAGTACAGTATAATGGTATCTGTACCATCGTCATCCATTTACCATTTTATGAGATCTTATATAGAGATTTTGTATATATTTGGGTATGGCTTTAGTTAGTTATGGAGATGGGCACAAGGGTTCTGAGTTGGCATATAAAAAAACTATAAATTTTTTAAAAAATACAAAAAAATGTGTGAATTGTTTTGATAATCAGAACTTTTTTTGCTTTCCCTTCTGTATCTAAACATTGTCGTGTTAGAATTTTAAAACTCGACTTTTTTGGAACTCTAAATATAAGAATTTATCTCGTACAGCAAAACGAAATATTCATGTTTCCGATAGTATAGATGAAAATCAAAGAGATAAGGATTTTGGTAACATATTAGAAAATAGGTTTTTCAGAGATATTCATGCTTTAAAACTAAAATTTAGATCTTGCACTGATAAAAGATGCAAGGCGTGTGGCATGATGAGTAGGG
Organism: Trichonephila clavipes; assembly: GCA_019973935.1. Taxonomy (NCBI): domain Eukaryota; kingdom Metazoa; phylum Arthropoda; class Arachnida; order Araneae; family Nephilidae; genus Trichonephila; species Trichonephila clavipes. Next base: position 410,044 of record BMAU01008749.1, read on the forward strand.
AACAGTTGGATAAGGATGCAGGTTATTTATTTTGTAAGACTTTTAACTGTGTTTACAAAATGACATGCAACATATGTAAATTCGCTTATATAGGTCAGACTTCAAACACTATCAATATTAGATTGAATCAGCATAGGTCTGATACAAGGAAATTTGATTGCAACAATAACCAGGCTAAGATTGAGATAGGACACTTTCATAAACATGGATTCAATAACATAACTGTACATATACTTAGAATAGTGCCAAATATTAAACAAAGATTATGGTTCGAAAACTTTTTTATATATTCATTTAGATCATATTATCCTTATGGTTTGAATGTTATATGGAAAGGTGAAAGTGTCTTATTAGCTTTTAAACAAAAATCCGAGAATTCATTATATATTCCAAATTTTAATAAATTTATTGATAATAGTAAGAGTATTCGTTTAGCGAGATTTTCAAAAGCTAAACGCAGAAAAAGAGTTACTAGAGACATGTCAACCCTCAAGAATTCTATGTTAGAATTAGCTGTAAAATTTGATAACTACAACACAGGCTTAATTAAATCGTTTATGTTTGGCTTGAATAAAACTGAAATTAAAATTATGACAGATATTTTAAGCAGATATAAATTTCGTGATTCTCATGGTATGCATATGATTCGAGACCTTAGTAACTATTTAGTACAAAAAAAATGAATATTAAATTAGATGCAAGTGAAAATTACTCTACAGAATATTGTACATTATTATATTTATGAATAAATCCTTTAACAAAATTAATTTTTCAAGTATATTTCAAAAATATCAATCCTTTTTTCCTATTAAAAATATTATTATTAAAAAGGCTTTCAAATACAACAAGAAATTAGGTAGATTTATATTTAATTATAATCAAATCTCGGAGCTTCTAAGTTCGGAATCATGTAGATGCAATCTATATCGAGACTATATTGATGATTATCATCAGCACGTTGTCACAGGAGACCTTAGCATCGTGAAAGATGATTTGTTAAGAAATTTTATGGAAAAAGGTACCGGTTTTAGACTGATGATCACAAAAAATAAATCTAACGTTATGAAACAAATCATAAAAGATTTAGATAAATTCTACCTTAAAATGGCAATTAAATACGGAATGCCGATTGAAGCATTCAATCAATTTAGATCTTATGTAACAACAGAAATTCAGGAATTAGATTTTACTGTTGAAAATGAAATTATGTATAAAGATCTTAAATCATCAATAGTAAATATCCAAAATGAGACTTCGTTATTACATATGTTGATAAGGTCTCTGCTAATTATGCCATAATTTGTAAATATTTTTACAGTAAATTATTAAGTAACCACATTTTAAATAATAATTCATTTCAAAAATCAATTCACAATAATAGAGAAGATGATAACCGTCTTTTAGCTTTTAACAAAAGACTGAATATCCATCTAAATAATATTAAATATCCAAGTATCTTTTTAACACCAAAATTTCATAAAAGCCCTATAAAATTCCGTAGTATCACTAATGGATACAATACATATATCACGAAGTCTGGGAAGATCTTAAATCTCTTCTTCAAAATCTAATTGATAATTTACAAAACACGGCAATTATTAAAAATAGCTTAGAGATTGCTAGAGTTACTAAGGGTATGATGATTTTTTCTATGCATGGTTTTGATTTCGAGGACCTTTTTAATTCTATAGATAATGACGATATGTGATTAAGGTTCTACAGTTAATTTATGATAAATATGAATTATATACTTCAATGAAAAAAGAAAAATTTGATATTCTTGTTAACCTCGTATTAAAAGAAAATTTCATTACATTTGATCAGAATCTTTATAAACAGATCAAAGGATTACCTCAGGGTGGTCCAGCTAGTAATTGTTTAGCGAACCTATATTTACATTTTTTTGAAATAGATCATGTTGTAAATGATTCTTACTTAATTTATCGTTATATAGATGATATAATAATTTTTGGTAAAAATAGTGAATACAAACCAAATATTACATTCTACCCTGATTATCTCAAGCTCCTTAAAACTAACTTCAACTCTAATAGGGTGGAATTCTTGGATTTAGACTTGCATCTTATTAACAATATTGTAGTCAGTAACATTTTTGACAAAAGAGATTCGTTTAAGTTCCATATAATTAAAATTCCCGTATGGAACAGTAATTTACATATATCAATTTACAGAAATATCATTTTGAATTTTTTATTTAGAAATGATAACTTAACTACCCACAAAATAGATAAATACAATAATATAAATTTTTTTTTCAATGTTGTTTAGATCATGAATACCCTTTTAATTTCTTGATATCTTATATTCATCACAAATACATTAACCGGCTTGCTACTTCGAATTCCAAATCCACCACACAACAATAGGTTTTCAAAGTCATCATGTTAGTGGTCTTGCTGTGAAGATTATATCATAACACTCATATCACAGTTTACATTTTTTCCACACACATCTTGAACATCTTACACATTGTTGACAACCAACCAAATTATAGCCTAGCAAATTTACATTTTTGACAATCAACTAATTCAATTTTTACCATATTTGATTGTCGTCATTTTATACTTGTCTTTTCTGGCTGGTATAAAAGTCAGCTCAAAAGATGTGGTTATGTATTTTCGAATTTTTTAACTTAGTGAATAATTGACTTTCATTAATGGAAAGACGCTTGTTTCTCTTCGTAAAAGTTTTGTGAGTAAAGAAATTTTGTTAAATTAATTTTTGAATGATACTTTTCTTATTTAATTGTTTTGGCATTTTTCTACTTTTCTTACATAAATATTTTGTGATTTTGTGATTTTTTCTGCATTAAGAGTTTTGGGAGAGTTTGTTACATAATAGTAGTGATTGGTTTTATCATGCTCTGAGTTATCCATACTCTGAAGTTTTGTTTATTTTTTTTATTTATTTTATTTTATTTGGTTTTCCTACCGAGTTGCAAAGGGGGAAGGTTGGCGCCTTTAAACTAGTTTAACCCCACTTATTCGGTCCTAAGTCCGAAATTGCTTTCTGACTAGCTAGGTTCTGCTTTTTTGTAGTTCTTTTATTTCTCTATAATTTTGTTCTTCATGTTCAGCTTTTATATTTTTATTATGCTATTTCTTGTTATGTTCTTTATCTATTATTTCTTGTTTTTGATAAATAATACATATTTCTTTTATATATATATATATATACATATATATAAAGTATTGTAGTAGCCTTGGCTGGTTTTGGTTGTTGTTATATCTGTTTTATTGAATACATTTTCCGAATAACTTTACCTCCCTTATTATGAAGCTCACATCGCACACACAACAGATTAAAACACAATTGCGGTACATTTTCACACTGAATAAGCAGCGGCATGTTGGAGGACACGAAGACAAATAATTGCAGTTAATTCCATTCTTACATGATGAAGGTAAGCAGACAAAAAAAAAGCGATTACACAAGATTTTTGCTTTTATACCGGCAGTGGTTTTTACGTAATAGTAGTTCTGATTGGATAGAATGGGCGGGACAGGAATTTCGGACTAGCCGATTATGATTAGGAATACAGTGTTATTTTTAAATTAAAGAATTAAAGTTTGTTTAAATATTAATACAAAGAGTTAACAAAAAGGATACTAGAGGGAATTATTGCATACATATAAATGCTTGTGTGTGTAATAATTCCCTACTATAGTATCCCTTTAATTCATTCCTTTTAAATAATCTTCTTTAAAAAAACTTATAATTCTTTGAATCAGGAGTAACGCATTAATCTTAATCATATTCTAATAATAACATTGCATCAGAAACTTCTCTCCCGCCCCCCGTTTTAACCAGTCATATCTCATGTTAGAAAGGAGTCCCGCAATCTTCACAGCCGATATACAAACGAAATTCTTTTGTGCTCATCCTCTTTGCCTTTGTCTTCGTCTTGAGAAATGTCGCTACTTGCTTCCACCTGTTTGCTTTTGCGTTTTTAGATATTATACTTTATGTGAACTGTTGCAATGTCCTGATCAAGAAATAATAAAAAAAAGAGTAAGAAGTTGAAAGCCTCCTGAAAATGCCATGACTACAACACAAACATTATATTTAATAAGCAAAAAAGATTCTACGTAGCTTATGGAATTATATATATATATATATATATATATATATATATATATATATATATATATATATATATATATATATATGTGTGTGTGTGTGTGTGTAATAATTCCCTTTAATTTCTTCAACTTTTTGCTTTATAGTGGTCCTGGCCTTCAGGGCTCGAGCGTAAATAATTACTAGCTACCCGCCTAACGGGAATTATACGATATCTTTCTACCAATAGAAAGCTCCATTCACGAAAGACATGAGTTCGAAACTTCCATTTATCCCTTTATTTAAAACCCCGAGACTCTGGAAAATCCTTTTTTTTTTTTGTCTTCGTTTCAATGTAGTACGCGTGTCTGTTTTATTTGTGCTTTGTATCGTCCATCTTTGTTTGTGTGAATGTTGTTCAAGTGTCTATGTGGTAAAGAAAGTGGATTGATCATCTGTCAACAAGACTATGTATCATCAATACCAACCATCTTACACCAACCATGTTAAAAAGGCTCCAGATATAGAAATTCCTTAACAATAGCCAAGTCCTGTCATATATAAATATAGCACCTTTGGTAGCCTTGTGGTCACGACTACGGATTTATGGTTGGTGTGTCATGAGTTCGAGCCAAGAACCACTGAAGACCCGTCATGTAGAGGGTACGAAAGCACGTTTAATATGTTGAAACTCAAACGTCCTCTCTTTGGTGTGGTGTGGAATTTAGGAGAGGAATGTGCCAGCCCAAGTTTCGTCCTCTCAACTTGGCCGGGGCACAACATTGTGAAGTCCATTGCCAAAAGCTCTCGCATATTTCTTTAGTGCGACGTTAATATAATTCTCCCACACTCACTTATATATATATATATATATATATATATATATATATATATATATATATATATAGAAAGAGAGAGAGAGAGCCACAGATTTCCCTTCATCAACATTTTTACACAGAATTTTAGTTCATGCATTTGAAAAAGTGTATTACTTACGGATAACATATCATAATCACTTGAAAGTGTAGCGTTTCGCTTATTTTATTCCTTTACCCAAAAGTGCTCTGTGAGACGTGCTCATCTTAACCAATCGCTGAAGGCGAGCCTATGGCGTCACAAGTTTCGGAAGAGCGCCGGAGCTAGCGACGCGAGGTAATTCTCTTCTCCCGGCGGCCGAAGTACGATGACGTTGATGGTTAATAAATAGTTTATTTTTGATATAAATGGAGTCGATGTATCATTAAACCTTCTGAATGACTTTTCCTACTTAATTGTTTGAAGTAGAGCGCCCACAACCGCTCGCACATCCACAAAAGTTATTCAGAAATGCTTTGAACAAAACTTGGGGTTTATTCAGTGGCGTAACGTACAATCCCGTTTCGCGAAGAGGCCACAAATTGTTGGGGGTCTAAAGCCTTACTCACGCAGTGGTATAAAGGACCCCCTGCAAAGTCCGGTTTTGGTCCCCGAGCCGGATCTTACATAGGGTATATAATTGGAGTCAATAAGGATTTAGACCCCCTAGACCCCTGGGCTCCACCGCAATGCGGGGGTTGTAAGTTACGCCACTGGTTGGGCGCCAAGTATGGCTTAAGGCCCATAACATGACTTTGCAGGGATAGCTTAATATTCTCCGTTACGCCACTAGGTTAATTATTTGAATATTTGAAATGATCAACAAAAAGACTCCCCTATTCATTGTACAGAAAACCACTGAATTGAATCAGAAAAGCAATTCAAATTAATAAGCAAGAAGTATCACTCCATCAAACACACCTCTCCGATATTCTGTTGTAACTATAAGAGAGTGAAGTATTTTTACTTTCATGTACATTTCATAGTAATCTATCTGAGTGGTCAACAATATTAAAATCTGTAGAAGAAAAATATTACTACATGATGATTTGAACATCTGATATGAAGTATAATCGAATGTATTCTTTTTTTTTCTGATGATGAAGCATATATTTTTAAAATGGAATTCGTGGAGATATCAAGATAGATAAGAAAATTTTCTTGAAATATTTTAAATTTCCCTATATATTTCAAAAATGAAGCTCAGAGAATTAAAAATAATATGATCCAAGAGACAAAAATAACGATCTCGTAAAATTATTTTATTGTTCGCTTAAAGCTTTTTGGCCATTGTTTCTTTTAATTCCTGTGATTCATATTTATTTATTAATTAGAATAATAATCAATCTTTAATTTATAAAAATTTAATTCTTTTGCGTTAGATTTATTCAAAATCATCAAAATTTTCTATAGAGAATTAATATTACAAAAACGTACAAAAGCTTCAGCAGAACTCAAGCTCAATATTACAGAAAATATTTACGTAACTTTCTGACTAGAATGCAGAAATCAGATGCTAGAAACTAATTATAGTAATACCTCGATTTACGCTACCCCGACTTTCACGAACCCGGAGTTACGCGATTTTCGAATATCATTTATTCGTCCTTTGTTTGAGTGCTATACAACTCGATGTGCAGTGCTGTCTCTTTACTCTTTCTTTTCGTTTTCCATTTCTACTATTAGATCACTCCGTAAATATTTATTTATTTTTCTTGGTGGAATTTTCAGTCGTTAATAAAATACATTTTAAAGCACTCCATTGAGCTGAAATTTTATATACATGAATATTTTGGATGGCAATACAGTAATTTAATTAAAATTAATAAAACTAAATTGGTTAAAAAAATTATTCAAGGAATTCCAAATACAATCACGTTGACATCATTTTTGGCAACTTAGCGACCCATTTAGCGACTTTTGTCAAAACATGAGAAGGTTTTTTACTCACATTTTAAAACGCTCGTTTGAGCTACAATTTTCTATACGCTATTGTTTGGGGGTAAAAATACGATAATTTTATTATAATTTTTTGAATGAAACTAATTATTTAACGAATTACAGATACAGCCACGTTGGTTTCATTTTTAGCGACTTGGGTCAAAAAGATTTTTTTTCTCACGTTTTAAAGCATTCAGTTGAACTAAAATTTTATATACACGAATATTTCGGATGCCAATACAATATTTTAAACATAATTAATAAAAATTAATTACCACTTAATATTGTGATTCTGTCATATGTATATACATATTTATATTAATTGTAACTATTTAATAAAAAGTAGCTAAAATAAAATGTTTCTTTGTTGATCTAAGTGGGAATTGATTTAATTTTTTTTGTATGACTTGTTTAATTCTTACTGTTATGTATATATATATATATATATATATATATATATATAAAACTCTTTCTCTCTATATATTTGTCTTGCTCAACTTTTCAATCGTTAATAAAATACATTTTCAAGTGCTCAATTGAGCTGAAATATTATATACACGATTATTTTGGATGACAATATGGTAATTTAATTATAATTAATAAAAGTTAATTGATTAAAACTAATTATTTAAAAGAATTACAAATACAGCCATGTTGGCATCATTTTTGGTGACTTAGTGACCCTTTTGGCGGCTTGAATCAAAACTTTAAAATGTTTTTTTTTCTCAAATTTTAAAGCATTCATTTGAGCTGAAATTTTCTACACACGATTGTTTTCGGAGCCAATGCGATATAATTTAATTATATTTAATTAAAATTAATTGACTGAAACTAATTATTTAAAGAATTATAGATACAGAGTCACGTTGGCTTCACTTTTAGAGACTTGTGTGGGTCAGAACTTTAAAAAGGTTTTTTTTCTCATGTTTAAAGCATCCAGTTGAAATGAAATTTTATTTGCACGATTGTTTTGGATGATGATACGATACTTTAACGATAATTAATAGAAACTAGCTGCATGGCCCGGCGTTGCACGTGCTTCTTTAACTGTATAGCTTTTCACCTTAGAAAATTTTCCCTTTCCCTCTTATGTCATCACTTCCGGTGTCTGTGGGATTTTTGTATTAATGTCATTAAAATTCTCTTTTTCGAATTTTCTTCCACCTCTTTACCCCGTTGTACGGTTCTGTTTACTCACCATTTAACCCGGCGTAGCACGGGTGTTTCTTGGGGGTATAACCTTATCTCCTTGGAAATTTTCCATTCCCCTCTGGACGTTAGCAGTTCTAGGTGTGTGTCATGCGCGATGTGAGTGAGTTCTATATTTTTGTCATTTAAATTCCCTCTTGTCCGAAATTTCTTCCACTTTTTTTTTCAGTCAGGCTTTTCTTTGTCAGAGTTTGCTTTTTCCATTTCCATTAATTACCACTTAATACTGTGATTCTGCCCTATGTATATACATTTTTATATTAACTGTAATTATTTGATAGAAAGTAACTATAAATTAAAATTTTTCTTTGTTGTTTCTTTTAGTAGGAATTGACTTAATTTTTTTTTATATTACTTGTTAGTTTTTTTTTCATATCTGAAACTCAAGAGAAATCAGTGTCCGAGCCTTTAATGTTTATTGAAGAAATTGTCGATTCAGCCGAGGCAACTAAATTTAAGATGACAGAACACCTCTAAAACTCAGTTTGGGGTCAAAATATCGATTTTTCGTTTTTTATTCTTACATTAAAATTAAATCTTTTATCTTGGTAAATCTGTTTAAATTTTGGTTCTATATTAATTAGAAGCCGAGTTACAGCTTTTTCAATATTACTTAATCATAAATTTCTCGGACCTGAAATAGTTTCTGCTAAACGGAAGTGGCCGAGTTGTTTGTTTACGTTTCTCTTTCATAGTATATGACATAAAATATTATAATTAATATACAAATATTTAGTCAAAAATTAAAATCGAGCATTTAAGAATAAATATAAATGTTTTTGGAAATACATTTTTCCTTTTTTATCTGTAAAACCTGGCAGCAAGTTTGTTGTTTTGACTTTGTTTGCATATGCGTTTGATTTTCATGTTGAAAGAATTGACAGCGTAAAAAAGTTTATTTGATTGTTTTATTCTGTTTTATTTTAACTTAAAAATGGTTAAAAGTATTGCTAGAAAGTGCAAGCGGCAATTTTATGGTAATAAATTCACAAACACTTCGAAAAATAATAGCACTTCAGCAGTTCCTGAATGTACTGCTAGCTATTCAAAATTGGGAAATGAGAGTTTGTCAACTGCAGAAGAAATGCCTGGTCCTGTGTTTGGTAACAGAATCGTTGACCTTGAACTTATTCTGGAAGCTTTTGCTCAACTTTTCTGCCCAAAATGTTTTGCTGAAAAAGTAAAACTATTCTCGAGGATTCCAGATAAGGATTGTGCTCCCATTTTACACTAAAATGTAAGTGTTGTGACTTTTTTTGCATTTGTTTCATCAAAAAAAGTTGTAAATGCACCTGTCATAAATACCAGGCTAGTACATGGTATGCGGTAGATAGGTAAAGGTTTTGCTGTGACATTTAAATTATGCTCAACATTAAATTTGCCTCGACTAACCAAAACTGCTTACAAAAATCAGAAAGCAAAGCTTTTAAAAGTGGTTCAGTAAGTAGCTGAGGAATCCATGATAGAAGCTGCTACTGAAATTGTGGAGAAAAAACAAAATCTTTCATCCAATATTGTAAAATGGGGCATATTGGTGGATGCACATGGCAGCGAAGAGGCTATACATGTATGAATGGCTGTGTTGCTGCAATATCAGTTGATACTGGTAAGGTGTTAGACATAGAAGTTATGTCGTCCTACTGTCCAACATGTAAGAGACTTTGTGAAGAAACTTTGAATATGAGTCGTCAAAAGCAGACCACATGTGTCAGTGTAACTTCACAGGCTCTTCATCAAAAATGGAAATTCTGGGGGCTTCCCGAATATTTCTTCGATCAGAAAAAAGCCGCAGACTTCAATACACTCAATATTATGGGGATGGTGACTCAAAAGCTTTGAGTGTGAAAGACACTTATGGATTAAACAGTGTGACCAAGTTTGAGTGCATTGGCCACATACAAAAGAGAGTGGGTTCGCGTCTGAGAAAACTGAAAACTAAAACTAAAGGACTGTCTGGTAAAGGCAAATTAACGGATAATTTTATTCACAGACTTCAAAACTATTACGGAATTGCTGTTCGCAGCAGCGTTATATCACTGTGCATCAAGTGATAAGAAACCGATGCATGTTCAATGCCCAATAGGGAAAGAAAGCTGGTGTCCTTTCAGCGAGGGGTGGCAAATGGAACAAAATGTTCCACAAAATATGCTGGTTTATCAAATAATGTTTTAAATAAAATTAAACCAGTATATTTAGAACTATGCGACAAACAGATATTAATTAAGTGCTTGCATGGACGCACGCAAAATGCCAACGAGTGTTTTAATGGAATAGTTTAGCAAAAAGTACTGAAGGAAGTATTTGTTTCACTCAAAACAATTAAATTTGGGTCGTGTGATGCTATTATACTCTTCAATGAAGGATTAAATGGGTGTCTAAAAGTTTTTAATAAAATGAATATATAGAAAATCCTGGGATGTTTACCTTACGGGGATATAAACATTTAGATAAATGCAGAATCCGTGAATCAATTCATAATGCAGACCCCAAAACAAAGAAAAACAGGAAAATTTTAAGACCACTTAAAAAAAAAAAATTAGTGTTTTAGAAGTCAAAGATGGGGAGAATTATAAATCTGGTGCATTTTAATAAGAAAGTAAGTGCTCATCTTGCAATCAGAATAGTTTATTGTTATTTTTGTCGTTTTCTCAAAATGAGTTTTTTTACATTTTTTCTTACCGTAAAACACAATATCTCAAACAGTTATGCTTTAATGAAATAAAATTTTTGTATGTATGTTTTTTAAATACTTACACAGGGAATAGACCATTCTTAAGATTTTGTATTGAGTAGAAATTTTTTTATATAGCAATAAAGTAAAAATTACAATAGCTTTTAAGGAAAATTTCAACGTATAGAAGTTCGAAACACAATAACTTCGCACGTAATGGTTATATTACCAAAATAAGAGTCTATTTCCTAGATAAGACTGTATGCTATATTATTCAATTTACAAAATGTCAATATATTTTTTTTTATTTTCAATTATGTTTTGCGTAAAATATTATTTTTGCTTATTTTTTTATAAAATATCCCTTTGACACTAAAAATGTTCACTAACAAAACTTTTCCTGGGTATTTTTCTAATTTTAGAGACCCATAAGGTCATAAAATATGCATTTACAGGCAAAATTCAGGTTAATTCAAAAAATTTTTTTCGAAGGTGTTCTGTTACTTAAAAAGATAGTGATGACATTCGAGAACTGTTGGATTCTCACAATTAGAAACTGACAATTAATGAGCTCATAGAAATGCATGAACAGGAGTAAGAGATTGAAGAACTTGAGTCTTTAGACCCAGTTCAATCAGAAGATCGAATGATAGGACTCAGTTTAATTGAAAAAAGATTTACACCTTTCAGTTCATTAATTCGTGTGACGTTACGTCCTATTCATGGCAATTGCAATCATGTGTTCATAGCCACTGGACTAAATTCAAATAACGTCATAGTCACATGATAACGACAGCCACTTGTTTCTAGCCAATCAGTTCAAAACCTCACATGACTTCATAGTCACGATAAATGCAGTCTCATCTATTTTTATCTCATCAAATCAGACATTTCATTGTTGCCAAATTACGTTTTTTACAGAAGCTTTTTTTTAAAAAATTAATATTTGTTACTTTATTTAAAAGTACATATATAAACAAGATTTTTTCTTAAATTTAAAAACATTTTGTTGAAATTTCTTTTGATAACAGTTGAACATCTTTACCCAATTATGAAATTTTATCGTAAGTCTTACAAATAGAATAAAAAGTATAAGCTAGTTTATTATCTGTTTTGAATTCAATGTAAAACACGTGTTTGTCTTTATCATGTGACTGTCATGAATTTAGTCCACTAATTCATGCGTTTCATTGTTGCCAACTTTTACTTTTTGCGCATTATTTTAAAAAAGCATATATTTATAAACGGTGATAATGCATATAAATAAATCAATGCACTTGATTTAAAAATACACACATGAAAAAAGCATTTTTTTCCCTTTTTTAATTTTGAAAACCTTTTTGAGGAATCTTAATATTTGAACATCTTTACCCAATTATCAAGTCGAACAACAAGTAAAAGTCTAATGACAGTTTTAAATTCTGGAGAACATTTGATTGCATTTATCACGTAACCATCATGAATTTAGTTCATTAACCTGATTTTATCATTATTTTTAAATTTTATTTTTGAAAACAAAATTTTATTTCAAATGTATGTCCGAGTGCCAGTGCCAGATAAATAAAATGTCTGAAAACTAATATCACTTTAATAAAAAAAAAATAAAAAAAAATTAAAAAAGATAATTTCTCAACACAATTTTATTCAATATTCAAAATCTGAATTCGAAATCCAACCAAAAAAAAAAGAGAGAGAAACCACAACTTCCTTCAAATACTTCTAAATTTAAATTAACTAAATTTAGTCATAAAATCTTGCCAGCAGACGATATTCACAATATTTAACAATTTTACTGCTAATTCAAGTTTTCTTAAGTATTCGAGATTCTGAATTCGAATTCCAACGGAAAACTTCTAAACTCTTAAATTATTTCGTTCGCGGAATCTCAACAGCAGACGATTCAAAATCTTTAGCAATTCCACTACAGCAACCGGTCTATTTATTTTGCGAAGTTCGTAGAAATTTCTCTTGTTAACTGGCGCTGTAGCATGCGAGAAATACTTAGTAATAATAACTCGAGAAGGAGGAAACTTCGACCGTGTTGCTCGTGGTTAGGTCAACAGTCATTCATTAGAAAGCAACTCTTTCCCGAAAAACGTTTCGCGAGGTTTTTCGGGATGCCTGCCAGAGTTTTCGTCGCGAAATGAAATATGGCGTGGAACAAGTTGTGTTTCCGGGACTTTTTAAAACCGTGTTTTCACTTGAGTTTTCGTGTTTTCGAGAGGTTCGTCACGGTTCCCGAATGAGCCAACGAAAAAAAATATTGTTTTCAGAGTCACAAGTGAATGAGAAGTTGTTTAATATTTGGTTTGTCTCGAAAATTTTAAAGGTTGTTACGAATGGGAAAAAGCTTCACTTTGGTACGTTGGTCAATAAATTTTGCATTTCATGCTGAATTGTATTTGAATTCAGTACGAAATGTGTAAAATTTGCATGAATACAAAAATTAAACTTTTCAAATCACTTCAGTTCCCTCAATAATGGTTTAAGGTATAACTACATAGATTTTATGTATAATTTAAATGACATTAAAGTTCTAACTTTTTTATATAAATTGCTATTCTAATTTAGTAATAATCACGATTATGATTACATTTTGAATAAAGATGTGATATACTACATTACAAGCAGTAAAATCATTAGTCAATGTGTTTTTAAGCCAGGACTTCTAATAAATAAGAAAACTCAATGCATTCGAAATATGTTTTGGTATATTTTAACTCACACCACTCTCAGAAGTAAAAGGGAGGGAGCTAAGTTCCTAGAGGACTTAATACGAAACTTAAGGTATCCGACTACTTTCGGAACCGTGATTTTGCAAAGGCGCACAAAAGGATACATTTAATTATATTTAGTGTCACTTAGATTAGAACATATAAATAAAATTGTTTTAAGGACATTTTGATCAAAAAATATTTATTTAAATACAATATTTTGGCAAAAAAAGTAACTTAGAATAATCTTTCTTTCCAAATGTTCTCCTTTTGTGAAAAATGCTTCTATTAGAATAATGTTTTGCCTGTATATAGCTCGGAACTCTGTTCAAAGGCTCAACTAGAATTTTTGAAATACATAACTTAGAAGTGGGTTTATTCATATTTTACGACAACAGAGGGGAGCAATTTTAAGAAAAAAAAAACGCCAATAATTATTTCAATAGGTGGTAACTCTGAAAATAATGTGAATTTTTCAAAACTTCTAGTTGAGCCTCTGTAGAGAGGTCTGAGCTATATACAGGCAAAATATTATTATAATAGAAGCATTTTTCCCCCAAAGGAGAACATTTGGAAAAAAGATTATTCTAAGTTACTTTGTGAAGGTCCCCTTGGACCTCACTTTGAGAACGAGAATAAGTAGGAGTCAGAGCCAGTAGCCATTTCTATAAATAACTTTCTTTATTTGGTTATCTTATCCAAATAGAATCAAAGACTTATTAACAAATATATCTAACTAGTATTATGAGGTTTTAAAGGGAATGTCCTTTAAATTAACTTAAATATTTAATGATCCAATTAATTAACGATTAGAATATCGACCACGCAGATATTACCACGATAAGAGATCCCAGATTTATATTTAATAATGTTCCTATTGAACATTTAACTTTAATCTCACTCCTAAAACTTTAATGAGACTTTAATCAATATTTACCACACATGCAGTTCAGCTCAGCCTTTTCGTGAGATTTTATCCTCCTAGAAATCTCCAATAATATCTTTCTAATTTCACTAATATAACTTCTTACTTCAATCTCTCTCTCCTACTGCTCTAACTTTACGATTCCATTTGACTTAAATACTTTATCTAATCTGCATAACAAGGAATCCTGTCCTCTTTTTGGAGCTGATTGGAAATAGGTAGGGAATTAAATTTCCCTAAAAAGGACGACTCAGAAGGTTAGTGATAAAGTTCCGTATAGATTTGTCACAACCTTTTTGCCAAAATATTGTATTTAAATAATTTTTTTTGTCAAAATATCCTTAAAACAATTTTATGCATGTATTCTAATCTGAGTGACACGAAATATCATGAAAATTATCCATTTATGCGTTTTTTTAAAATCACGGTTCCGAACGTAGTCGGATACCTTAATCCTTAATTGAATAACATAATGATAACTGGTTAAACAAATTACATAAAATACAATAACCACTGCATTGCAAAAACTCATTCTCATACGTATTTTTTACCTTATATACCATTAACCTTAACTATTATATACCAGGGGTCGGCAACGTATGTCACGCGTGCAAAATTTGACACGCTTTACAATTGTTATGTGGCACTCTACCCCTATCTATAAATTAGTAAATTTTTGAATAAAGTTGTTGATTTTGAAATGGTACTTATTAATCTAATATCTCAGAATTATAAAAACGGAAATTTGCGGAATTATTGAAAAATCTGAAAGATAACTCTAATAAGGAATCGACGGCTATTTTAAAGTGTTGGGTGTCATTTCTGCAGAGATTTAATTGTTTAAAGCAGCGTTTCTCATACTGTTGGGCGCTCCCCCTTGGGGTGCTTGACAACTCTACGAGGGGGGCGCGAGAATATTTAAAAGTCAAAAACAAAATTTTATTTAAAAGAATTATTAATTTACTGAAAGTAAACAAATAAATACATTCTGACATAATAATATAAAAATACACATTTACACACAGATATAATACACTTATAAATGTATCAGTGCTACACAATGTACTTTATAATTAATTTAACAATGCTAAGTTAAGAACAAGTTGTTTTTTTTAATAATTACCAGTGACCCAATGGGATTGTCATATGTACATATGTTATACTATATACAAAAATTAACATTTATCTTTCTAATTTGTACGAGCTATAATTAATCCTTTAACTGCATATTAAAAGTTACGCGATTCTCTTCCCAATGTCAACTGTTTTCCACGCAGGCACGCGTTTGTGATATATTGGAGGGGGAATAAAGAGCAGAAAAAGAAAGTATTTGAAATATGTGAATCCTTCGCAAACAGTATCAAGGATTTTTGACTGCATTCCAAAGACTTCTGATTAATTGCATGGATAGCAGTGCAAAGAAAATATCGTACTTTAGAAACGTATATATACGTCCAGGGAATTAAAGATTTGACTGAGAAAGACGTTTATATACGCCGGTTGCACTTATGAAATTAAGGTCGTATCGTAGTTTTAGCGTCAAAGTATAACATAATTGAATTCTATACATTGTTATTGAACGAGAAGCGCTCAATGAAAATTATGATTGAATATTGGATCGCGAATATTGAAATTCTGAGAAGCACTGGTTTAAAGAAAACTGTATATGATCCGCTTTCCATTTTTGATTCTGCTTATCCATGTGAACACATCTTTCCTCATATGAAAAATATTTTCGTCTGCAAATTATTTAACAACTTCTTTGCGGACTTGACTGAACATACAGAATCGTGTGAAATATAAAATTACAAATTATACCATTGATATTGCGACACAAAACAGAGAGGTGCAGAGGAAAAAAGATTCGCATTAAAATATTTAAATAAATTGAAGTAATATTTATATTTTGTTGCTTATTTCTTATTTTAATAATTAGGTTTAAAAGGTATATAATACAAAATAAGCGAACAACTGTAATTTTTCATTTATGTTGAAGAAACAGTTATATTTTATACGTGTTTTTATGTTAATAAATACCTTTAAATGATGCAAAATTAGTATATAATAAAGCTGTAAACATCTATATTATTTATCTCTATTCTCTAACTCTGCATGCATTGGCACAAGAATCAAACTATTTCAAATATTTCCTACCGTGTGGCATTCTGAATCCTATTGGTAGATTGGTTTGGCACACCACAGCTACGAGATGGCCAATCCTTGATATATATACTGTTATGTTTAATTATTTTATATAAAGCCATTGACCTTTCTTCACAACATTGAGTGTTTTCTCCATAGATATTGCATAGCATTTAATGTTTTTCATTGCAAAATTACGAAATGCAGATTTCTCTTGGACATAACCATGAAAATATTCACATAATGGCGCTTTATCTACACAATTAAATTACAAAAAGCGAGTTAAGAGTACTAAAAAATGTGTCGCGACAGATCTCATATTCAGTTACATTACTGATGAAAGCTGCAATCGGGGTCATCGACAATATTATTCGATTATGCAATTTTCGAAACGGAATAAGTTTTTTATTGAATAAAGAAATGAGTCAATGAATCAGCAGAATTCGGAATTTTAGCTTTTATTCGAAAAGAAAAACCTATTTTAACTCTCGCGATGGCAACTATTCGTCGGAAAATTCAGTTGATTAATCAGCCTATAGCCAGAAAGTCCCTTTCAATGGTTTTATTTCCCTTTAACATCTTTTAACTATTCAATTTATCCCAACCGAATTCCATTTTATCTTTATATGTTTTGAAATTGGGATTAAAATGCTTCAGGCAAGTCAATTTGTACTTTTTTTCCGTTTGAGTACAAGGATTGTACGGGTAAAAAGATAGAAGTACGGCTCCAGACATGCCAACTCTTTTCGTAATAAATTGCTTTTAGGAGTTAATTGAGCGTTCAATATCTAAATCATTACATGAAATAAATATTGTATTGAATACAAAGAAACTAATAAATAAATTCTTTTAGAATAACAACGTGTATTACTTTACTAGAGACTAGCTTCATAGTTCTAGGCCCCTGCTGAGTGATTTCAGTCTCTTATTGGACAAAGAATAAGTATGTATTACTTATAAGTTATTATACTTTCTTTCATGTAATTGCGGGGAAAAAAGAGTAAGAAATAATGCTTTTTTTATCATTTACTATGATATAAAATAGTTTTAGATATTTATTTCATTAATAAATTTAAATGTTTGTTCGATTTATAAATATTAATTAAATAAAGGGTCATTTTCGGTACATTATTATTTATTATATGTGTGTCAATGTAATCTTTTCTAAGAAAAGATAAACCAAAGCCCCACGAAGAAAGTTGCTGTCTTTATTGATATTAAATACGAGTCATGATAATGAATGATTGGTGAAATTCTCTAACAGGAAATTCATTCTTGTACACACCGATGTAAGGATAGAAAAAGATTCCTAATCTGATTTTGCGCTACTTTTTGCTAGCATTCATAAGTCGTTTCTCCGGAACTTTGACATTTTGAGAGCCAAATCTGGAAGTCAATCATACCCCATATATGTTCCATTGTTGAAAAAGATCTGGTAATCTTACTCGTTGTGGAAGAGAATCAACAGTATGGAGGTAATGCAGAGGCATGCGAGCCGTATAAGGTCTAGGGCAGGGGTATACTCAACCTTTTTTTTCTGTTGGGCCACATACATACATATGTCAGCAATTTCACGTTGGTCGCATAGATATGTTAGTTATTTCACGCGGTCCACAACATGAGGATAAATGGTGAATGTGGGGAGGGGGTGGGAGAGAAATGCTTTATAACCAAGATAACAATGGATCAAAATATTATAACTCCTGTTTTGCGTCTTATATATTTTTTACTTTTGTCACTAACACTAAATTAGAAGCATTTAAGAAGCACTCCATCACAATTTCTGCATCAGTAAACGGTTTCATATGATTTTCAATAATATAACATACTTCATAGGATGTCTTTGTTACTGCTGTCCCATATTAACACTGACAAAACACTTTTCTGCTGTTGTAAAGGTTATCCAAGAAAGCTAATTTATCACTTCTTGAAAGAGATCTTCGAGGAAAAATGTCATTGAATCATTCCTGTTTATTGATATTTTTTAAATACAGCACTTCCGTGACAAATCAAACAATTACTGATCCCCATGTTTGTTTTTCATTACAAAATAGTCAATCTCCTAATCGTCTTGAAACGATATATTTTTTTCGAACATTTTTCGCTTGCAAGATATGAAAGAGAGTTAAAAACTAGTTCCACCCATCAAATGGTAGCTATTCCACTGTGTTTTCTGTTATCACTCACAAACCGTAACCGTTCATACGGTTACGAATTGCATACGACACCGACAGCAAAAATCATATTTGATAATGGATATATTTGATTTCTTGGCAGAAAATTTCCCACAAAACTTTTAATACAAAGTTCTTAAATAAGTAAATCTCTCAGAGCAATGGATCATGACGGGGCCACTTAAAAAGTCTCGGTGGGCCGCACGTTGAGTATTACTAATCGAGGGTGATAAGGAAGGAAGGTAATGCAGTTGGCCACAGGATGTTATCATCTATTACTAAGCAGTTAAAATTGTACACATGATTACTGGAATTGATCAGGTGTCGTAAGAGATGACACTTTTTGTCATAACCCCAGGATACTGGCTAGATACCTCTATGAAACAAATACTAATTGGAACCATAAACCTCTACATTTGAATACACTTGTAAGGAATCGAAGTGCTAGAGAATGAAAACAAAAAGGGGAATGCAGTGGTGTTAAAAGAGTTTTTAATAATAAATCATATTGAGAAGCATCAATTTTTAATTCAAAAAAGAGTCAAGATTCGAATAAGTATATGTATTATTAATTTTTTTCAGTCTATCTTGAAGTGTGCTTATATTTTTCTGTGAACAAGAAGCAAAAAATTTCTCTTTTAAGTACCGTACTACGCGCACCTCTTTACTTTAAAACTACATTTTTTAAGTTTTAAATATCTTCGCCATATAACGCGCACCTGTTTTTAACACACTTTTATAAACTTCACTTGTATGTAACGGAATCTTTGAACTCAACTTTTACCCACTTTAAAAGGTCAGATTAATTCGAAATTTTGCTCTCCTGTCCAGGACTGATAAGAATACAACTATAATTTCATAATTTTATTCCATTGTCCTGATCAGGATTAACTATTTCCCATTTTAAGATCCCATTTCCAGATTTGTCGACTAAAAGATTAAGTTACAACTTAGTTCAAATAACTATAAAAAGGAGGGGTTTTTTTTCGTTTTTTTAAAACTTTAATTTACACTCAAGAACATTGAAAATAGCGACCCAAGAAGGAAGCTAAGTACAATCGCGAAACTTTTCAAATAAGTACCGCGTAATGTGATGAGCAAATGATCCAAGTTTTGTGCCAATACGCATGTTCATACACACCGAAGTGGCGCTACAATCAGGAAGAGAGGGTGCTATATAAGCCAGCGCAAATTCGAAGATTCATAAACGCGACGATTACCCGCCGATTGTAGGAAGGCTTTGGTAAGTGAAAAATGTCAGGTAATCGTGCTAGAAGACATTTCTCACAGTTAAGCGAGCTTGAGAGAGGTCTGATCGTAAGGATGAAAACTGCAGTCTGGTCGACGCGCCGTGTTGCTGGACAGGTGGATCGTTCGGAGTGTGCCGTTAGAAATTGTTGTGAGCAGTGGACACGAGAAGGTATCCACGCGCGGAAAACCGGGTCTGGAGCGGCCAGGAAGACCACGAGGAGAGAGGATCGAAGGATCGTGCGGCAAGCACTTGTGGACCCCACAGTGACTCGTTCAACGATACGAGCAGACGTAGGCGTAGAAATTGTTCCCCAAACAATTTCCAGACACCTTGGAGAAGCAAATCTTAAATCCAAGCACCCTTTCCGTGCACTCCCTTTAACACCGGAACATCGGCAACTGCGTCTACAGTGGTGCCAAGCCAGATCAATGTGGAATGTCACAGAGTAAAGTTTGTTTCTAATCAATGGGCACGGAAACAATTAAGAAAAAACCTGGCATTTAAATTTTAAAATTAAGGTTTATTAAAAAAAAAAAAATTTAAAGAAAACGGTTATTATACAGTTAGCAACACTCGGACATGACTTCACTCCGTCGTACCCAAAGACCGAAAACCCTGCCACTTGCCATTCCACATTCCAAGGGGAGGGGAAACTACCCATTCCCCTTAGCTGGTGTCAATGGGCCTTCCCACTCCTACACCTCCCCCCTTAAAAAGCTCATCCGTCATTCCAGGACGATGAAGCTGAAAAGAAACTATAAAAAAACACATGCACACATACATGGCAAGAAACAAGATAACGAGAGAAATTTTTTTTTCAGGTATCATGTAAAAGAGCTTTTGCTAACACAACTCCCAAAAATAGATTTACAAATCACATTAATATGCTAGAAAATTAATATCCGTACAAGTTTTAACACAAATAATACTCAAAAAAAAAATATTAAAATATAAAAAGAAGTTACCAAAAATATATCATAAAATCTAAAATAATTATACAACATGTACTAGCAAAGCATATTTAGAAGCCAAAGTTTTAATCTTTAGAAGTTTCCAGAAATTATGGTACTGAAAAACGTTAAGTACATATATAATCATTGGCATTAATCTTATCTATTTAACAGGAGCAGGCAACCTGAATAATTCATTACTTTTACATGCTTAAACCTTCAGCCAAACGTTAATTCTTTTATTGTACCAGGTTTAAACATTTAAAAAAAATTCTCTTTCTCTTTTTTCTTCCAATTTCTATGTAAAATGAAAGCAAGAAAAATCCTTTTCAATCCCAAAAAGCGACAAAAAGCAACAAATGCATGTTATTGTCCATAAAACATCCACGCGAACCTTAAATACTTCCAATCCTGCTTTCAACTCCAATTTAACAATACCTGTTATGAGATCACGACAACATTGCACCCGGGTTGAGTCAATAAAATTAGGAATACATTCCTTACGGGGGCAACCACGCCTAGTACTATACAAGATTCCTTTTTTAAATCCACAAGTTAAGACAACCTCACCCTTGCTTTCTTTTATACCTTGTCCATTTGTTTGGACATTCGATCCATTAATTTTTACTGCAACCAAATCTCCGTTTGGAACATTCAATAAAGACTGTGTCTCAGGAAGTAGATCGGTGACCACTTCTTGGCTGCAAACTGATTTTGAATCTGTTGAACTAATAATTCCTTCTTTCTTTGAAGGTTCTCGAAGTTTCGCAGGATTGCGAATCATTTGCGTGTTTTCTATTAATACTTCATAATCAGAGGAACAGATTAACATGTCGTTAACCAAATTTTTAGAGACAGGCACAACACCGTGCCTAAGGTCATTCAATTCCATGTTGGAATCCTTTACTTCACCCATTTCATGCTCCCCAAATGCAGACGTTACTTGAACTGACCCTCTATTATCAATGCTTTGTCCTTCGACAACATCTGGTCTTACCACAGGCATCTGGGCACCTGTGTCCATGACAGCATTCGCCATTTCTTGCTCACCCTTGACCTTGACGTAAACAACCCTTAAATCGTCCATTCCATTTTCTTCTTTGATAGGAGTAGTAACTGGTATCGTAGCTTCAGCCATCAACACAGCAGGAGATGTTTCATATGTTCCCCGGCCCTCCCGATACTAATTCGGTAATTTGAAGATGTATTCTTACGATCTTCTGCACAACTCGTCCGCTTAACATTCGACCGAATACTTTCGATCTGTAACCGCAGTTCATTTAATTCTGATTCATAGCACAACTGCCTGGCGATTTTTTCCTCTGTTTCCCTTTCAACGCGTTCCTCTAAAATAACGGATAACTGAGCTCTAACGAACTCCTCTTCGTAATCTTTGCTACCGATTATGATATTCTTTAAATCTATAATCGTCATTTTATCTGATACCTTTTGACCTAACTCCTCAGCCAACAAAACTAAATCTTGCTTTCTAGCTTTCCCCAAGAATGCCATTTGAAAATTTTTTTCTCTTAAAATATACTCAAACTAACCAATAATAGGACGAAAATAACACTAAAAGGAATTGCAAAAAATTATAAGTACCACACATATATCTTTCATTAAAACACCTACAAACAACGTCCGCTATGCTAACTCAATACTCGATGAACTGGGAAGAAACAAAATAATAGTCATGTGTTTCACAGTATCCCAAAAAAAAGTGTACTTAATACTCTATAAATAGAACTTAATATATTACTGATTATTCAATAATCACTTAAAATATTATTGATACACAATAATCACTTAAAATATTACCTATACACAATAATCACTTAAAATATTACTAATACACAAGAATCACTTGAAATATTACTGATACACACGAATCACTTAATATATTGCCGATATTTAATAATCACCTAAAATATTACTGACACACAATAATCACTTAAATTATTGCTGACACACAATAATCACTTAAAATATTACTGACACACAATAATCACTTAAAATATTATTGACACACAATAATCTCTAACCTATTTCTGATATACACAATATAATCACTTAAAATATAACCGACATGCACCACTTAATCTATTCCTGGCTGGAATAATAGAACACTACAAAAAATATATTCGGTAGTTTTTCTCCAATTTAACTGATAATATATTTTTTTGACATTAATCGAAAAATACTATGCGTACATAAGCACAAAATAATTTCATTGACATGAGATAAGTATTATTCTTTAACATTAATTTTTAAACAAACCCAATTGCTATTCACTGACGTGAATTTATTACTGTGTACATTACAAAATAAATAAATATCATAAGAAAAAAAAAAACATACAATCTTTCCTTAATTTATAGAACTGATGTTCTAAAAACACTTTCCATTTATATGGAACAATAATAAAAAAAAATATATACTGATGTATATAATAATTCCCAATTGAACTGGCGTTCAAAAATTTTTATAACTGCATGGATATGCAATAAAATAATATACTGAGAATTAATGATTTTGAATTTTCCTTAATTCATAGAACTGATGTTCTAAAACTTATTTTCCATCGATATGGAACAAGAAATAATAAAAAAATATACTGATATATAATAACTGAAATTTGAACTGGCGGTCAAAATTTTATAACTGCATGGATATGCAATAAAATAATATACTGAGAATTAATGATTTTGAAGTTTTCCTTAATTCATAGAACTGATGTTCTAAAACTTATTTTCCATCGATATGGAACAAGAAATAATAAAAAAAAATATACTGATATATAATAACTGAAATTTGAACTGGCGTTCAAAATTTTATAACTGCATGGATATGCAATAAAATAATATACTGAGAGAATTAATGATTTTTTTTGGAGCTTTTAATTTTTAGAACGGATGTTCTAAAACTTACTTTCCATTGATATGGAACAAGAATAATAAAATATATATACTGATGTATATAATTAATTCAAAATTGAACTGGCGTTCAACAAGTTACAACTGCATGGATATGCAGAGCAAAAAAAACGTACACTGACGTATACAAAAAATAAAATCAAA
Source organism: Trichonephila clavipes (assembly GCA_019973935.1). NCBI lineage: Eukaryota > Metazoa > Arthropoda > Arachnida > Araneae > Nephilidae > Trichonephila > Trichonephila clavipes. Next base: position 434,034 of record BMAU01008749.1, read on the forward strand.
ATTCTCTCTTAATAAATGGATATTAAACGGTATAATTTTATAAATTTCTCTCGTCTTACATTACAGGGAGTTGCAAGCAAAAACTCTTACCTGATTCATTTCCACGCGGGAATCCAGAAAACTCGAAATTTCTGGAACGTTCTTCCTGTGGGGTTTTCCACTAAGACTCGATCATTAACGGCTGCGCCAGTAAAAGTTTGTTTTCTAATCAATGGGCACGGAAACAATTAAGAAAAAAAACCTGGCATTTAAATTTTAAAAATTAAGGTTTATTAAAAAAAAAAATTTAAAGAAAACGGTTATTATACAGTTAGCAACACTCGGACATGACTTCACTCCGTCGTACCCAAAGACCGAAAACCCCTGCCACTTGCCATTCCACATTCCAAGGGGGAGGGGAAACTACCATCCCCTTAGCTGGTGTCAATGGCCTTCCCACTCCCTACACAGAATGGCAAAAGGTTGTATTTAGTGATAAAACCCGGTTTGTTTTGGGGACAGATGATAACCGTGTAGGGGTGTGGAGGCGCCCTGGCGAGCGGTACAATTCCCTCCATACTGTTCTACGTCACTACGTCACACTTCCCGCACAGCTGGTGTAATGGTCTGGGGGCATAGCCTATGATAGCCGGTCCCCTTTAATTGTGATACGTGGAACCTTAACGGGTCAACGTTACTTTGATGATATTCTGCAACCCCATGTTGGGCCTTTCCTAAATGGTGTCCCAGGGGCAATTTTCTAGCAAGATAATGCTCGTCCGCATACAGCAAGAGTTACTCAAGACTTCTTACGTCATTTTGAGATTCTTCCATAGAGCACGTGTTGGGATCTAAAATTATCGTGGGACTCTGTACATGATTTAGAGTTGGATGTTCAAGATTTGTGGGCCCATCTGCCTCAGGACAGCATAAGGTGTCTAATCAACTCAATGCCGGACCGTGTGGCGGCATGTATTGTAGCTGGAGGTGGTCCAACGTGCTATTGAAGTTACCCAGTATTTGTGTCGTTGCACACCCTGTATTCGATTAATTGTCTTGTTTTTGAGATCAAGTGAATCTCTCATCTGTGTCATTATGTGTATTAAATTTCATTTCAATCCGATGCTTTCTTCTATTTTCAATGTTCCTGAGTGTATTTCCGTAGAACCCCGAAACGTACATGTGCAATGATTGCTCCTACCTTTTGATGTCTACATACAGTGCGTGAATGGGTAAAAAGAAGCATGGAATGAAAATAAACGTAATATAACTAAAAAGTCATTTAATAATATAGAATATCTAGAAATCTAGATGAAATAGAAGATGACTATTTATTATGGATCAGAGTAACAATAATGGTAAAAAAAAAATGAAATATAGAATTTCAGGATGTGCATGAAGATATAACAGAATATGAATGTAACGTTTTTTACACTTTATCCAGTAATAAGAGTTCATAAGATATGTCATTTCTTTCAAATAGGCAGAAATAGTACACATACGAATCTAATTTTTTTTAATATTTACCTTTTCTTTATTTTTAAAACTATCATTTTTATATTCAGCGTACCGCACACACCCGCTAATTTTTATCTTATTTTTTGTATTAAAAGTGCGCTTTATACGCTTGATCAGGGGTGGCCAAACGAAATGACCTCGTGGGCCACTTCAGAAGAACTTTACAATACCGCGGACAGCGTATAGAAATATATATCTTTATATTAGATTTAGAACCATTACAAACATTTGTTGGAGTAAAGATTTAAAACAGACTGATATGTTATTGTTTTCATTCTGTTTTTCATGTATACAATCATACATAATATAATAATAATAATGGAATGATCATATAATGTTTAATTTATTTAATTAATGATGTATTTGTTTCTCAACTCTTTCACTTAGTTTTTGCAATTCGATCTCAATACGTGTGTATTTTCGCATCGTAATTGATGTTGCAGATTTTCGGGCGTTAAGTTTGGGCACGATTTATGTTTGATAAATTTCAATTTAGAAAAAAAAGAGACACGCAGTAACAGAAGCAACGTGATAAAATAATATCAGTTATGGGGTTTATTTTTTACAAAAAGAAAAAAAAAAGAAAAAAAAACATCATTAAACAAAAATGTTGTACAAAATAGTCACGCTCGAGTATTATATGGAGTAATTTTTTTAGAGCACATCTTATTGTTATACCCGAACACACATCGGCAGAAGTTTATTTCGGCTTCATCTCTCTGTCAAACCCGAATCGATATCGAGAAGAGTTACTTTGAACTCACTTCAATAGATGGTGTTTGATGAGCAGTATTCATGATACTTCTACGATCAACCTCAAAAATGATAAAAAAAAACCCTGAAGATATATTCAAGCCAAAGAGATTATTTCAGACTACAATCAAACTATGGGTTTTGTAGATTGCTGAGACGAGGAAATATCCTTTCATCAGACAATCCGAAAAAGACAGAAAAAATATTATAAAAAGATATTTTTACATTTATATATATATATATATATATATATACTAGATAAGGTACTATGGAGGTACAAGGACTCACTTTTGCTCTATAAAAATGTAGTTGGCAAACGTATTACATTTTTAGAATCCAAATTGAAGAAGAACTCTTACATAAATCTGATGATGAAGCTTCTGGACAAAAGAAACACGGCAAAACACCTCCAGCAGATAACTCAGCCCACCTTAGTAAACGACATTTCATGTCCCATATTCCGCCAACTCCTGTGAAACGTGAGCCTTCAAGACATTTCAAAGTTTGTTGTTCAAGAAATGACGCAGATGGAATATAAGATATGGACAGATACACACGATTCTGGTGCAATGATTGCGGAGATGGTCTGTGCTAAAAAAATCGTTTCCAGTTATGCCACGCAAAACTGAATTGCTAAACTACTAATACGTATTCATTTTCGTTTATTTTAATTTAATTTAATTTAGTTTTTTTTAAAAATAACGGTTTAATAGAAACGAAGCACAATTATGCAGTTGTTACAAAACCTAAAAAGTTTTTATATGCATGCAATTGAAAATATTGATTTTTAATTAATAAGTACATTTTATCTTGTACTAAACATTTGATTTTTGCAATAAAAAAAATTGACAATTTCAATTGACAATTTTTTTGACCTAAGTCATGAAAATAACTTGACAGTTAAGGGTTAAGATAAATTTCCTTTAAAAGTTTTTTTTTCATGAAGTAGCAAAATATTAGGCTGGCCTCAGTCAAAATAAGTTACACAATTTTAAGAAAAATAACTTATTTTGTCACGAGTATTTTGCATAATTGTATGTATTCTTATTTACGCGTCTAGAAAATCCTAAGTCTTGCATCATTTTAACTCGATTTAATATTTATTAATGCATAACAAATAAGAGGTGCAAAACCCTGGACTTTTAGCGACGTAAATTGAAACTGATGATCAACCTTTTAACAAAACTTAATGCGCTTCATCGAAAGAGGACATCAATTTTCAAACACTTCGCCTGCGGAATCAAGATGCATGTGCATTCGGTGGAGCACAAATACCTACCTCCATGCATCTTTTAGAACCCCTAGAACTTCGTTAAACACTCACCGTCGATCACTCAAAAAGAAGAACATTGGAAACGTATCAATTTAGGGAAAGTACCGAAATGGCCACTCATGTGATTGCTTTCTGTCTCGTATCCATCACACGACGCTTCCGCTCGCAGCCCTGGAATGGTGTCACGAAGCGCCAAATGTTTTACGTGAGTTTAATTTTCTTGACGGTGTCGTATAAACTGTTGTTGGGTGGCTTTTATTCGTGTTTCAGTAAATTCTAAGAATAGATATACACAGTTCTGAAACAAGTTGCTGCGTTTTAGTTTAAGCATTAATGGTTGGATGTAAACTAATGTAAGAATCTCAAGGAGGAACACAATAAAAATGTTATTGACGCATCTTTGAGATATTATACATATATAGTTAATATTCTCTACTATAGAGACATGAATCATTATGATAACACAATAATTGAAGCAATACAAAACCAGAAATGCTGATATAAACCAGATATTAGAATTTATGATATAATATATACACAGTGAGGCAAATAAACCTTAAGACTGTATTCGTAAAAAAAAATGCAAACTAGGAATTATAATCCCTGTTTTGGTTTTTTATTCAAAAGAGGACCCTTCGGCTTCGATGCGCTTGTTATAGCGATTTATTAAGGAATCAAACACCTTATGTAAATCACTTTGTGGAATGGCCTGTAAAGCATGCGTCGAAGTTATTTGTAAGGTCAAAATATCCTCAATATAACACCCTTTTAATTTCTTTTTAATTTTTGGGAACAAGGAGTAGCTCCAACTCAGGTGACTCAGGAATAGTAACTCAGGTGAATACAGTGGATGGTTAAACACACAAACATTATTTTTTGCCAAAAATTGACGAACAAGAAGGGAGGTGGGATTGGGTGCATTGTCGTGTTTCAAACACCAACTGCTTTCCGTCCGATCTTCTGGACAAATGCGACGAATCCTGGCCATCAAACGCTCTAAAACAGCTAAGTAGTACTGACCTGTGTCCAGTTGGAGCAAATTCTTTGTGGATAATACCCCTAGCATCGAAGAATGTAATAAGCATTGTTTTGATTTTAGATGGAATTTTCCTTGTTCTTTTCGATTGCGGTGAATTTTCTGACATTCATTCCGCACTTAATCGTTTTGTTTCTGCGTCATATTGGAAACACCAGGTTTCGTACCCTGTTACAATAGACTTCAAGAAGTTTTTGTATCGTTTTCAGCGATTAAAGGGATGTCTCTTGCAATGTGCACTTCTCATTGCTTTTTGTTCAGGGGATAAAGTGCGTGTAACAAATTTAGCACATACTTTTGTTTCGCTCAAATCTTTATGCACGATGATTCGAATAGTTTTTTTTTGTTGATGTGTAAAGTGTCTGCCATCATTCTTAAGGACGCACAGCGATCATTTGCTACGAAATTTCGTACTCTCAATAATTTCAGTTGATCTAGATGAAATTGGTCTTCCACTGCGCTGAGATTATACGCTACCGTATCTTTTCCATCCAAAAACCGTTTGTGACCCACAAAAAATTTGAGCTACTTAAATAACAGTCACCGTAAACTTGCTTCATGAGTTGGTATGTTTCCGACTCACTTTTATCCAGTTTTGCCTAAAATTTGATTACAGCTCTTTTCTCCATTTTAAAAAATCAACATGAAAAAAATTCACTTCTGCAATAAACGCTTGTCTTCTCTTAGCTACTTAACCAAATGCTATAAACCTAGTCGCAGTGTGTCAGTAGATCTTGGGCATTATGATGAATGCGCATTTGCACTCATGGCGCCATTACAGATTGCGCTCGGGGAAGAGTCTTAAAACATATATATATATTTGCACACTGTGTATATATATATTATATAGATTTAAATTTACATTTTTCATATATCCTTCAATGTATGGTTTTCTTACTATCTCTGTATTTTTGTATTGATTGATAAATGTTCATCTCTCATTTGTAGATAATTTATACTATATATATAAATAATAATACTAATAATTCCCTCTAGTATCCTTTTTATTTACTCTTTGTACTAATATTTAAAATAACTGTAACTCTTTTATTTAAAATTAACATTGTAATCTTAATCGTAATCGGCTAGTCCAAAAACCCTGTCCCGTCCATTCTAGCCAATCAGAGCTACTTTTACGTTATACCCTCTGTTGATATAAAAGCAAAAATTCAATATCCTCTCAGAAAGAGTACCAAAATTTAAGAGAGAGAATTATCTCTTTTAGGTATTCAAATATACGGATAATAGGGTAAAATGGAATTTAAGTTTGGAATTTTTTAAAAAGGCTTTTCTAATTTTTTGGTCCTGCACCCTCCACGACCAGAATCTTTCTTCAAAATCTTCTTATCACGCTCTAAATAAGGGGTGTCCAACCCAAATGACCGTGCAGGCTACGTCAGTAAAATATATTCTCGAGGGCCGCACATAAAAATATGTACCTTTACAAAAAATTTGGAAACAAAATATCATTTACTGAGGGAAAATTTAAAACATAATAGACTAGTATAATGGTTTTCATTATTTTTCATGTATACAGACATAGATAGTATTATAATGTCTATATAATATAACAATGCAATGATGAAATAATGTTTAAAATATTACAGTGTGTGTTGCCCTTTTCTTGAAAATTACGGTGTTCAATTTGCATTGATCTTTCGTTACTCATTATTGAAATTTGATATTGCTGTCATTCGCTAACGATTAAGCATACGTTGCCCTTTATCTTAACAGTCCTGAATATTGTTTTCAAACTTTAAAAGACATCTCTGACTGTCTCTTGCATTTTGGGCACTCCAAACAGAAAAGCAGAAGAAATGAAAGTTGCACATACAGAGAATTATGTACCATCCACAGTAAAGGATATGCATAATGCAATTCGGAATTAAAAAAAAGTAATATATTATAGAAACATCAAATGTAACTGTTTTATAAAAATTAAATCTATTTTAATCTAAAAGACATTTCTATTATCAAAAATGATTTATTTTCAAACAACATCAGGTAACAGGCAAATACATTGAAGATTTATATACACTCACAGGAACATTGAAAATAGCTACACAAGAAGAAAGCATCGGATTGAAATGAAATTTAATACACATGATGACACAGATGAGAGATTAACTTGATCTTAAAAACAAGACAATTAAACGAATACAGGGTGTGCAAAGACACAAATACTGGGCAACTTCAATAGCGCGTTGGACCACCTCCAGCTGCAATACATGCCGCCACACGGTCCAGCATTGAGTTGATTAGACACCTTATGTTTTTCTGAGGCAGATGGGCCCACAAATCTAGAAACAACCAACTCTAAATCATGTACAGAGTCACACGATAGCATCTGCCGTTTAAGCTGATCCCACACGTACTTTAAAGGGGACAAATCGGGGAAGGGGGCTGGCCATGGAATAGTCTGAAAACGACGTAGGAAGTCTTGAGCAACACTTGCTGCATGCGGACGAGCATTATCTTGCTGGAAAATTGCCCCTGGGAGACCATTTAGGAAAGGTCCTACATGGGGTCGAAGAATATTATCAACGTAACGTTGGCCCGTTAAGGTTCCACGCATCACAATTTAAGTGGACCGGCTATCATAGCCTATGCCCCCCCCAGACCATTACACCAGCTGTGCGGGCAGTGTGACGTAGAACAGTGTGGGGGAAAGTACACCGCTCACCAAGGCGCCTCCACACCCGTACACGATTATCATGTGTCCCAAAAACAAACCGGGATTCATCACTAAACACAACCTTTTGCCAATCTGTGACATCCCACATTGATCTGCCTTGGCACCACTGTAGACGCAGTTGCCGATGTTCCGGTATTAAAGGGAGTGCACGGAAAGGGTGCTTGGATCTAAGATCTGCAAGGTGTCTGGAAATTGTTTGTGGAACAATTACTACGCCTACGTCTGCTCGTATCGTTGAACGAGTCAATGTGGGGTCCACAAGGGCTTGCCGCACGATTCTTCGAGCCTCTTTCCTCGTGGTCTTCCTGGTCGCTCTAGACCCGGTTTAATACGTGTGGGTACCTTCTCGTGTCCACTGTTCCCAACAATTTCTAACGGCACACTCCGAACGATCCACCTGGCCAGCAACACGGCGCGTCGAGCAGCCTGTAGTTTTCATCCCGATGATCAGGCCTTTCTCAAACTCGCTTAACTGTGAGAAATGTCTTCTAGCACGTTTAACTGGCATGTTTCGCCTACCAAAGTCTTCCTACAATCGGCGGGTAATCGTCACGTTTATGAATCTTCGAATTTGCGCTGGCTTATATAGCACCCTCTTCGTGATTGTAGCGCCTTCTCGGCGCGTATGAGCATGCGGCATGCGTATTGGAACAAAACTTGGATCATTTGCATATTACATTACGCTGTACTTATTTGCAAAGTTTCGCGATTGTACTTAGCTTTCTTCTTGGGTCGCTATTTTCAATGTTCTTGAGTATATATATATATATATATATATATATATATATATATATATATATATATATATATATATATATATATATATATATACCACTGTAAATGCAACACCCTGAAGGAAGCATGTAAATAACATTAAGTTTACAACATGCATTACCGAAGGTGAGATATGCAAATGATTGTAATTTCAGCGCAGACACACATCACGTGGGCCTGTGGCGCCACCTCAAAGTTCTATTTAAGTCTTGGAGATATCGACGATTTCAAGTTCGGCAATTGTGCTTTTCTTGTGGTTTTTTCAAGTCTCGCAGAGAACAGCGATCAGCTTTTAATCAAGTATCCGAGTTCAACAGGGGAAGGATAGTGGACTATACCGAGATTGTGGATTATCTTTCAAAGAAATCGGTAGCCATGTTGGACGAAACAAAACAACTGTAATGGGGATATATGACCGTTGAATGCAGGAGGGTACGAAGGACCGACGTGGTCAATTGCATCCACCTCAGTGCACCACTTCACATGCGGACAAGCAAATTGTGCGCAAGCAGTGACGGATCGCTCAGTCACATCACGAACCGTAGCACAGCACATTGAGTCTGTAACGCATCATTCAGTGTCTGCGCGTACCATTCGACAACGTTTACAGCAGAGTCGTCTGTCCACAATACGTCCATTGCTTGGTCTACCATTGACGCAGAACCACAGACGTCTCCGCCGCCAATGGTGCAATGAAAAAAGGATATGGGCAACAGAATGGAATGAAGTTGTCTTTACTGACGAGTCACGCATCTGTCTGCAACATCACAATGGTCGGATTCGAGTCTGGAGACACCGAGGAGACAGGATTCTGAACAGCTGCGTTATGCACCACCACACTGGTCCTGCACCGGGTATTATAGTATGGGGTGGTAATGGATATCTCGCATTCCTCTAGTACGCATTGCCGGTACTTTAAAAGCCAGCGCAAGATCTCCGAGGAGTTGGAGCCAGTTGTCTTTCCTTACCTTCAGGGCTTGGCCACAGCCATATTTCAACAGGATAATGCGGGACCACACGTGACACGCATTGTCTAAAGTATCTTCGTCAATCACCAGATTAATTGCTTCCCTGGCCGGTTCGCTCTCCGGATCTTTCGCCGATAGAAAACATATGGTCCATGGATGCTCAATGATTGACCCAGATTACACCCCCAGCAGCCACATGTGATCAACTTTGGCAACATGTGGAAGCTGCATGGTCTGATGTACCCCATGAACACATCCAAAGATTCTTTGAATCAATAGCGAGATTAGTGGAAGCTGTGCTCTCCAAAAATTGCGGCTACTCTGGCAGGAACCACACTCCACAGAATTCTATAAATTTAATCATTTGATACTTGGTCAACATTTTATCTACAAAATAAATTTTGTTGTGCTATCTCTTGTCTCTCTTGGTGTTGCATTTACAGTGGCCAGCAGTATATATATATATATATATATATATATAATATATATATATATATATATATATATATATATATATATATATATATATATATATATATATATATATATATATACACTCAGGAACATTGAAAATAGCGACCCAAGAAGGATGCTAAGTACAATCGCGAAACTTTGCACATAACTACAGCGTAATGTGATATTCAAATGATCAAAGTTTTGTGCCAATACGCATGCTCATACACGCCGAGGTTGCTTTACAATCAGGAAGAGGGTGCTATATAAGCCAGCGCAAATTCGAAGATTCATAAACGTGACGATTACCCGCCGATTGTAGGAAGACTTTGGTAGGCGAAACATACCAGGTAAACGTGCTAGAAGACAATTCTCACAGTTAAGCGAGTTTGAGAGTAGCCTGATCATCGGGATGAAAACTGCAGGCTGGTCGACGCGCCGTGTTGCTGGCCAGGTGGATCGTTCAGAGTGTGCCGTTAGAAGTTATTGGGAGCAGTGGACACGAGAAGGTACCCACGCGTGGAAAACCGGGTCTAGAGCGACCAGGAAGACCACGAGGAGAGAGGATTGAAGGATCGTGCGGCAAGCACTTGTGGACCCCACAGTGACTCGTTCAATGATACGAGCAAACGAAGGCGTAACAGTTGTTCCACAAACAATTTCCAGACACCTTGCAGATCTTAAATCCAAGCGGCCTTTCCGTGCACTCCCTTTAATACCGGAACATCGGCAACTGCGTCTACAATGGTGCCAAGGCAGATCAATGTGGGATGTCACAGATTGGCAAAAGGTTGTGTTTAGTGATGAATCCCGGTTTGTTTTTGGGACACATGATAATCGTGTACGGGTGTGGAGGCGCCTTGGTGAGCGGTGTAATTTCCCCCACACTGTTCTACGTCACACTGCCCGCACAGCTGGTGTAATGGTCTGGAGGGCATAGGCTATGATAGCCGGTCCACTTAAATTTGGATGCGTGGAACCTTAACGGTCCAACGTTACGTTGATAATATTCTTCGACCCCATGTAGGACCTTTCCTAAATGGTCTCCCAGGGGCAATTTTCCAGCAAGATAATGCTCGTCCGCATACAGCAAGTGTTGCTCAAGACTTCTTACGTCATTTTCAGACCCTTCCATGGCCGGCCTGCTCCCCCGATTTGTCTCCTCGTGTGGTATCAGCTAAAACGGCAGATGCCATCGATTCACTCTGTACATGATTTAGAGTTGGCTGTTCAAGATTTGTGGGCCTATCTGCCTCAGGAAAACATAAGGTGTCTAAACAACTCAATGCCGGACCGTATGGTGGCATGTATTGAAGCTGGAGGTGGTTCAATGCGCTGCTGAAGTTGCCCAGTATTTGTGTCGTTGCACTCCCTGTATTCGTTCAGTTGTCTTGTTTTTGAGATCAAGTGAATCTCTCATCTGTGTTATTATGTGTATTAAATTTCATTTTAATACGATGCTTTCTTCTTGTTTCGCTATTTTCAATGTTCCTGAGTGTATATGAATATCCCCTGAAATAAATATAGAAATGAAATAAACTTGAAAAACCTTATATTTAAAACTTTTTTAAAAGGAATCGACTGGCCGCAACGTATGTCCTGATGGGTCACATGGGGACCGCGGGCCGCGTGTTTGACACCCCTGCTCTAAATAATAGTATGCATCCACTTTTTTAACGTTGTATATATACGCTTAGTAGTAAATTAGAATCGCAGGCTTGATTCTCAAAATGTTTAATGCCGTCAAATCTTAGTGACTGGCTGATGCAGTATTGTGTTCTTCATCGTAAATATTAATTACGCAAACATTAAATAATACGATAATTTAGAACATTTAGACGATTCTTAGGTTTGAAAAAGGTTTGTTTTTATGTTTGAAGAATGAGTTTGGTTTTTTTATAACGTGTTATCTTCAAAAGATTGTGCGTTACCTTCTTAAAGTCAATAAACAAATCTGCGGTCAAGATGCCTTCTTGGTGGGCACAGTAGCATTGTGGTCATGGTCACTGACTCGTGACCAGAGTGTCATGAGCTCTAGTCCTTGTGCCACTGAAGACCCGTCGTGTAGAGAGGCTAATGCTGCTGAGTCTGTCGTTTAAAGTCCTCCCTGTGACATGATGTTAAAGTTTGAAAAGGAGTAACCTTGCGCATGTGTCATCTTCGTTGCTTGAACATATGGTTCAAAATAATGAAGTTTATGGCCAATATCTTTCGTGTTGCTTGTAGCGGTTTTATTTGCGTTCTTCCAACTAATACTCTTGGGGAATAATGGGTCTTTAAATATTATTCTATTGAAAACTTTCCTCCTCCAAAGAAGATGGGATTCTGCAAATCAAGGCTTGTATATAAAGATTAACTAGTCGGAAGGGAGGTTCGTTCTGGGTACCTTCCGTTCCAAACGAAAATGCAAGTACTTGACCGATCACGCCAAAACGATCGTCTTCGCGTGATGTTGTTACTAGTTCATATAGATATCACACAACCGCATACTCCCCTGCCAGTGTTTTGGCGAATAGGCGGACGCACGATACCATATTCCTGGCGAGCATGCAAGCAGTTGCGTCACTTGTGTGAGACGGCTTTGAGAAGTAGCACCTTTTTTGAGTCAATGTTTGACGGTTTAATTGAGTCAATGTTTGACGGTTTGGTTGCTTTTGCGGTGGATTGATGGCGCCACGACTGCGGCGCGCGAAGTGTGTGGTTCATATCACGGCCAGGGTCGCCGATGTCGGAAGGAAGGTTCATTCTGGGTACCTTCCTTTCCGAACGAAAATGCAAGTACTTAACCAATCATGCCAAAACGATCGTCTTCGCGTGATGTTGGAACTAGTTCATATAGATATCATACCGCCAAAAACTTTTAAGCTTGAGAGGAGAGAAATGTTAGAAGCTAACAGGATTGTAAGTAGTAATTAACGTACAACTAGGCGAGAGTGCTTTGTAAATGATTGATATAATATTAAGATTCACGATTTGGTGAATTAGTCGTTAAATTGGATTCAAGTCAGTGTGAATAAGATTACTTTTGAAATCATCTTCAAATATAAGAAGGTGAATTGCCTGGACGTGCTAAATGTAAGTGATCCGATTTATCATCATAACTCCTGTTACCTCTTCTACCTCGCTATTGCTCCCCATATTTAGCAATTGGTGTATTTCTTAAATTGGGTTGTTTAATATGTATCGTTATTGAGAATTGTTAATAAATAGAGTTTGTATTGACTATGGCTCATCTTCCTTCCGACTTTCTCACGCTAATGGATGACTCCGGCCCTTCATTACATGCTTGGTAGTGTGTGTGTGGCGGTAATAAACCGTCACTCACTCAAGATGCCTTCTTGAATCTTTTTTCGGATACTATTACACATGTAGAGAATCTTCGACTTCAGTGCATTTCCTTTATAATGCTGAAAAGCATTCATTATTTATCAAATTTTTCAGCTTAATTTAAAATGGATTTTTTACTTCATGATTTACAATACACAAGAAATGAAACATGAAATCCATTGCACACGAACAAAAAGACTCATTGCTTGTATACAGACAAGAAGCTTTTAAAAATACTCAGAATATGATATAAATATTGGGATATTTACTTCCGGGAAGGTGTGATTCTTGTTTAACTTCTACCCTCAAAGAATGCGGGAAGAAAAGCTTAAAGGAATTTCGAGAATCGGGTCAAGGTTATACAAAGCAAAATACATTGCTTCAGTTTAATTTAAAAATATCACTTAGTCAAAAATATTGGTAAGTGAATTATAAAAAAAAAATTCTTACACTTATCAAAAAAATGATTTACGATGTTATTCATGAGAGTAAAAAAATCTCAATCTTTTGCGGGAAAGAAATTTAAAAAACTCTTTAATTTACCGTAAAATCCGGCGTATAATGCGCGCTTTTAACAGAAAAAATTTAATCGGAATTTAAGGGTGCGCGTTGTACGCCGGGTATAAAAAGAATAGGCTTCAAAATAAAAAAAATATATGAGCATAGAAAAAAAATGAGACTTCTACACACACACACACACACACACACATGCACTCATAGACAAAAAAATTAAAGGACTAAGAAGGAGTCAAAATGAAACGAAATTGTACATATGTAATGACTACTTTGATAAAAGTAAATGATTCGGAAATCAAAGGAAAGGGATCATTCATTTCAGAGAAAAAAAAGCAAAATAACGGAATATTTAATAACCTGTTTAACCCCTTTTAGCACAAATGCACGATGCGATACGATCGGGCATTGTGGCATACAGGTTTTGTATGATGTCTTGAGACATTTCGTTCCATATTTGCTGTAACCTTGCCTCTGATTCGTTCAAACTCGTGTTATGCCCAACTCACTGTACCAAATGATGCCAGATATGCTCTATTGGAGACAAATCTGGGGATTGGGAGGCCAAGGAAGGGTAGTAACAGTGCGGAGACAATTTTGTGACACATTTGTCGTGTGAGGCCGATCATTGTCTTGTTGAAAACTGGCTCCTGGCAGCCGTTGCATGAGTGGCAAAGCATGCGGTTGCAGGATTTCATGGTGCCAAGAATCAATACTAGGGGTGACCGTGTATTGTGGGCTATGACACCCCATACCATCACATCAGCTGTGGGAGCGGTGTGTAGCAGTAAAGCAAAGGCAGGATTGAAGCGTTCACCAAAGGATCTCAAACACACAAACACGATTGTCATTAATGCTGAGATTGAATCTGGATTCGTCGCTAAAGATGACCTAGCTCCATTCCATTGCATTTCAGTGTCCTCGTGCACGGCACCACTGCAAATGGAGGCGTAGATTGGTGCGCATCAAGGGCAGCACACGTAGTGGGTACCGCGATCCCAAATGTCCTTCAGCCAGGCGCCTTCGTATGGTTCGAGAAGACACCGGGGCCTCTAGTGAAGGTGCTACCTGCGCCTGGATGGCGGCCAATGAAGCAGTTGGCTGTACGCGTGGATTTATTACGATGTGGTGGCCTTCTCGACGACTGGTCCGTCGAGTACGTCCTGAGCCTGGTCTTAGTGTAAATGACATCTTTCGGATCCATTGATCCCAATACCTCCTCGCATCACAATCAGAACGGCCTAATTGACGAACTACTCACCTAGCTGACCACCCAACTTTCATCATACCGATGATTCGCCCCCTCTCAAACTGTAACAGCTGCTCATATTGTCTTCGAAAACGGCGTAATGGCACGTCTACCTCTTCCTTTGTAAACGATTCAGCACACTCAAACAAGCTTTGGTTACCTGTTTTATACTCCACGGAGAATGACGTGAAACGCCTTCTACCTGCTGTAGTTAATGCGCAACCACTCTGCATTTCTAATCAATTGCATATCTCCCCGACATGTACCTTCATGCCAAGTTTCGTTGCAATCCCTCAATTATTTCTTGGTGCGCTAAATTTTTTGTCCATGAGTGTGTAGGTATATACATGATATATCTCTATATATATATCGAAGTAATGTTTGTTTATATATATATATATATATATATATATATATATATATATATATATATATATATATATATATATATATATATATAAGAAATGTGATCTTTAAATGAGTTGCAGTTCTAGAAATATATATTTTTTTTAAACCTAGAATAATACCTTACGAAAAGGACTTCAAAACATAAGATCATTGCATAGATATATTTCAGGTTTCTTCTAAAGAGAGAGGTGCGTGTTATACGGCGAATCCACCTAAAAATTAAAAATTGCAGCTTGAAAGTATAGGTGCGCGTTATACGCCGGATTTTACGGTAAATATATTTCCTGAATAAATTATAGTTTAAAAAAATTGAAAAACACGCTTTCGTAGTGCGTGTGTGTGTGTGTGATTCGAACTAAAAAGTAAAAAAATAATTCTTAACATAATAATAAAATGATTAACGTGAAAATTAATGTCATTGTGGTAAAAGCGTGGAGTGCTCTATATTATTTGTTATAATTTCTTACTATTCCGAAATGATGAGTTAGTGCAAAAATGTAGTACAAAGCACCCCACGCTTTTACCGCAATGACATTAATATATTTTCTCGTTAATCATTTTATTCTTTCTTTAGAATTATTTTTTTTACTTTTTAGTTTGATTCATACTATAAAAGCGTTTTTTTTAGTTTTTTTAAACTTTAGTTTATCTTTCATTTTTTAGTTCGATCTACAATAAAAGCCTGTTTTTTTTAGTTTTTAAAACTATCATTTTTTTTTCTTTGCTGAATTTATCCTTGAGTTTGATATTTGGAGTTGAAATTATGTGGCTGCTGGAATTAGTTTTGCTCTTCAATGGATATTAAAAAATGGATCTGAAGGGTATTTTTTCTCTCCGTTTCCCATATCACTATATTTCAAAGCTTCCGTCTCTATAAATACAGGTCTAACTAATAAAAGTGTGTTCAGAAGAAATATTAAATGTCAATCGTATTTCCACCTTTTAAACGTATTGCTATAGTGTTAATTTGTATCATCACTTCTAAACATCTAAACGTATAAACATTTTTTATAAAAAATAAAATATTTTTAGCAGTAAGAGCATAAATTATTTTTATTCACATGCACGAGTCGTTTTTTTTTTATTTCCATTTTCAGAAAAACTACGCACCACCCTACCCTTTTTCACATAAAGAACACTTTTTTATGTTTTATTTGTATTAACCACAAACCTATCCATGGTTTTAGGGTTGCTCCTTAATCTTTTAGTTACCAAATCTGGAAACGATATAATGAATTAGGCGCCAAATCTCGAAATCCTTAAAATCCTTTATTTATGAGAATCCTGATCAGGACAATGAAACAAAATTATGAAATTATTGTATTGCCAACGGTCCTTGACAAGTGTGCAAAATGTCAAATTAATCTAACCTTTAAAAGTGGATAAAAATCGACTTCAATAATTCCTTTACATACCGGTGAAACTTATAAAAGCGTGTTAAATGGAAATGATCACAATGTTTGATCTTTGAAAAATACATTTTAAATACTTCAATAAAATATTTATCTATGAGCAAATACATAAATTGTCCAAAATGTATAACTAAACATCCAAAAAGAGATGTTCCCTTTCAGTTTTTTATTATGTTCCATGAGAAAAAGATTTGAGCTTGTATTTTATATGAATTGCAATTTTGATGGTGCAGCGTCCACGTTCTGCAATATTCTCATTTCAAAAAGACATGCGTAAGTTGTTGCATGGTTTATGGAATTTAAATCTGCAACACGGGCACAGCGTAAATATCGAGCCATCTATAAAAAAAGTCCGCCTTCAAGATCCAAAATTTATAAGTGGCATAAAGATTTATGACAATGGGTATCGTATAGTCAAAAACAAAATCTGGACGCCCTTGTAGGCGCTGAGATGAGTTACTTGTATATGTGTTGCGCGCGACTAACGGTGGGATACAAGATTACTCCGGTTACGAAACATGACTATATCTAATTAGTTCATTCAACAAAATATTTCGATTTAAAATTTTCGAACTGAGAAGATTATAAAGGGTGAATTATACCGTAGTTTTGAAATAAACTATTATAAATAGTTGCAAAAGTTTTGGAAATAAAAACTGCATGGGGCGGGAGAGGTTACATAATGAGGTTGATGTATTCCGCATTAATAGGAATTGTACATTATACGTAAAAAATGCATTATTAAATGATATCATGGTACACATGTTGTGTTACACAGATATGTGTTAATTTTAGTAAATCCTATCATTTTGCTCTGTGAGGAATATTATTTAACTTCCAAAGAGGAATTTTTAATGTAAAATACAAAGGATTAAATTTTAAAATAATATTATACATTATTATCAGAAAATTATTGTTATATAAGCAACGAAGTGCAACACATTTCTGAACAAAATACGTGAAGAGTATAAAATTTAAAATACAACAAACACATTATATACATAAGACTATCAACAGCATAGAAGTATTAGTTACAGCAAGAAAAAAATAATTATGAAAAGTTAATAAAATAATTCATATTATTTGCTTAATCTTCCATATCCATTTCCGTAGTCAATCAGATGCGAAGATCTTAGCTATATTCATTCTGAGTTTTGAAGGGATATCAAAATTACTTAAAACTAGTCATCCGAATTGAGGAACATCTCGGAAACTATGCACAGTTATTTAGACACACATTCCAATGGAGAAATTAATAACAAAAGTTACGATATCAAACTATTTGTTGACAATTTGATGCTAAACAAGTAATACAAAAAAAATTAAGTCAATTCCTACTTAGATTAACAAAGAAAATTTTTATTTTAGCTACTTTTTATTAAATAGTTACAATTAATGTAAACATGTATATACATAGGACAGAATCACAACATTAAGTGGTAATTAATTTTATTAATTATTATTAAAGTATCGTATTGTCATCCAAAACAATCGTGTATATAAAACTTCAGTTCAACTGAATGCGTTAAAACGTGAGAAAAAAAACCAAGTTTTGACACAATTCGCCAAAAGGGTCGCCAAGTCGTCAAAAATTATGCCAACGTGGCTGTATTTGTAATTCTTTAAATAATTAGTTTTAATCAATTAATTTTTATTTATTATGATTAAATTATTGTATTGTCATCCAAAATAAAATCATGTACACAAAATTTCAGCTCAACTGAGCACTTTAAAATGCATTTTATTAACGATCGAAAATTCCACCAAGATAAATAAATAAATACATAGAGGAATTGAAAATAGAGGAGCTAGTAGTAGGAATTGAAAAAAGTAATGCAAAGAAAAATATTAGATTATTTTGTATTTAAAAACTCTCTCTCTCTCTCTCTCTCAATAAATATTTTTTTAAAAAAAAAACCTGTAAATTTTTGTATAAAATTTCAATGTGAGTGTTTTTGTTTCATTATTTTTTATTAAATACATGCAAGCCTACATATATATGGAAATAAATATATTCTTTTAAACTTAATTCTGTTAAATACGACTTAGGATTCAAAAGTTCCCAGACTGAGCATATAACTTGGAAAATTTTTGCAGTAGAGCGACTACAGTAACCTTTCTGTGTAATTGAATTCTTCCTCTTTCCTAAAGAAGTATGTTCCAAATCACGTGTTGATGTAGTGTGGTAATTAGGAGAAAGGGTTCCAGCTCAGGTGTCGTCCCCATCACTTCACCATGGTTCAAAATTACGTGGTCCGTCGCCGAAAGCCCTCCTGTAGCTAACAGTTAATATTCCCTCACTCACTCCAAATCACATGGTCGGTGGATCGCCAAGACGTCGTATTTTGCAGGCGGATACATTTAGTCGTCAGTAATTGAAAGAAATTATGTTTCTTGAGCGAATAAAAGATTTTAATTTTGGGGAAAAAAAGTGCTACGCGCGCTGAGACAAACGAAATCCTGAAGTCAGTATAAGAATGGGAGTTTCAGAGAAGGCAGAGAAACTTCGGAAGAAAACAAACGCTCTGGACGTCCGCAGACTTCCCATACTGTTGAAGACATCGAAAAGGTTTCTGCGGCGGAGCGTAAGAAAAGGCGCTTCAAACAATAGCAGAATCAGTCGGGATAATCTCGGTCACAGGTCAATGATTGCTGACTAAGCATCTTGAGGTATCGGACTACATTCGGACCCATGATTTTAAAAAGGCACATAAATAGATAAATTTCATGATGTTTAGTGTCACTTAGATTAGAATACATGTATAAAATTGTTCTAAGGACATTTTGACAAAAAAAATTATTTAAATACAATATTTCGGCAAAAAATTAATTTAGAATAACCTTTTTTTCAAAATATTCTCCTTTTGTGAAAAATGCTTCTATTATAATAATATTTTGCCTGTATATAGCTCAGGACTCTGTACAGAGGCTCAACTATATGATTTTTGAAAAATTCACATTATTTTTCTGAGTTACCACCAATTGATATATTAATCAGCGCTTTTTCTTAAAATTTCTCCCCTCTGTTGTCGTAAAACATGGATAACCCCACTTCTAAGTTATATACTTCGAAAATTCTAGTTGAGTCTCTGTACAGAAGTCTGAGCTATACACAGGCAAAATATTATTATAATAGAAGCATTTTTCACAAAAGGAAAATATTTTGAAAACTGGTCATTCTATGTTCATTTTTTGTCAAAATATTGCACTTAAATAATTTTTTATTGTAATATTATTCTTGAAACAACTTTATATACATTTTCTTATCTAAGTGACACTAAATATCATAAATATTATCCATTTATACGCTTTTGCAAAATCACGGTTCCGAACGTAGTCGAATACCTTAACATGCATAGGGTGTGTCAGCGTATCTTTTCTCTGCATGTTAAACGAAGACCAATCTGTAGATGAAGTTAAAAGTGCATCGCAGACTAAATCAAAGGACATGACTGAAAATGGATTCCAGAAATGTTTCAATGACTTTTACAAGAAACGGCAAAAGTGTGTTGTTTACTCAAAGAGCTTATTTCGAAGGAGAATGTGTTTCAGCAGTTTATTTGGCTCAGTCTCGGAACTTTTAAATCCCACTACGTATACGATATTTTTTTTGCATTATTCTTTAACACGAAAAAAATATTTCAGTTCCCTTAGTTTCGTGTTAAGAGCAGTTGGAAAGCAAAAATCTTATTTTTTCGACAATTTGAGATTTTTATATTTTCGAATTGTCTAGATTTCAGCCTTTCTAAAAATGCCTTCTGTTAACCTCTAGGGTAATTAGAAGTCCTTAAAACCTATTTTTAAATAATCGTTGAAATTGGGTCGCACCCATTTGAATGGCGAAAAATGTAAACAAAGTACTATGTTTTTGCTTAACAGTTGAACCTCTGATATGAACCAAAGCACGTATCTTATATTGTAAATTGAGTACTTTATTTTTTTTATTTCCTAGCCGATTAGAAGCCTCACTATATACATTAAAATCAATTTATCTGAAAATGTAAATTTTGATGTTCGATGTACCTTTTCTGAGGAACTACTGTTCACAGGTGTGTAAATTATTTATGATATATTTACTATGATGGCTAATATATACTAAAACGAACTTTTTGTAAAAAACTCAAAAATTTATTTTTAACAAATTTTTTATGGGATTATGGTTATGAAAAATGGGTTAGATTTCACAATGTTGGATAAAATATTTCATAAATTATTAAAAAATTCATAATTAACTGAAAGCTCATTTCAGCATAATGAGAAAGGTGTACTTTAATTGTATGAAAAATTTCAAGCATGTACATATAACAGATTTTGAGAAAAGGTACATCTAAAACAGCCAATTTAACATTGTCAGAATAGAGAGAGAGAGAGGTTTCCAACTCCCCTAGCTATTTCCACCGTACATGTAACGAAACAAAACTTAGTTTGAAAGCATTCAACTCCCACGCAAAATCCGATACTTCTACTGTAATATGAATGAATAATGTCCATTAAGCCATCATTACCAGCGTAGTTGGGGTAAATCCCCCCCTCGGATTAAGTCGAATCGATTGGAGAAAATTTAGTCTTCTACTAAATCAGGAGTTCAGATTACTTTATACAACCACTCAATGCTTAAATACGTCATACGTAAATTTTCAATAGTACATATAGCTGTGGTAATATAAGTCGGTATCATCAGGCAATAAAAATTTATTCCAACTGCCCAAGTTTTAAATTATAGGCGATTTTGAAAGAGCAGAGAAAGTTCAAAGTCTGATACTAAAACTTAACTGTTACCATTTCAATACGTCACACTAATGGTTAATAATATTTATCATGGTATGTTTATTTAAATTCTTTGGGTTTTTATTTTTACCTTTCCCGAAACAACTGCACGCTTTGTTAATATTTTTGCAAAACAAAGTTTAATTTTCTTGTTAGTCTTAGAAAATAAGAACCAATTTTTTTCGTCCTAGCTGCAAACATTTAATTAAAACTTTTTGAAAAGCTTCTTTTTTTTTTTTTTTTTGTTAACTCATTGTGATTTAACTATTTTAGAATAAAAATTTTATGGATACTTATACTTAGATTATCAATTTTCTTGTTAATATAATTATTTTATTAAGAAATAATTAAAGCTACTATTTTTTGTTACTCAACTAGTGTGATATTTTTGTTTTTAAGCAATATACATACAAAATCTTAACTTGACTTAACTCTTGACTTTTTCATTTTGGCAAATTTATTTTGACCTTTTTTTCTATATTTTTAAAAATATATTTTCATTTTATTGCATTTATTTATTTTGTTTTATTTTATAATTATTCTTATAATGTTTCTCTTAATATAGAACTAGCAGTACTCTTTAAAGTATTACAATTTTCAAGGTATTTTCTGAATTCATTATATTATTTTGAGTACTGTAGTTAATCGTTACATTTTTAGAGAGCACAATGTAAGCAATTTCTAAAATCTTTCATAACTTATCAGAAATACTATACTAAAGTTTCAATCCTTTTTTAACGGGAATATACTTCACACACCATTTGAGATGTATTGCTTTATAAAAATGCTGGTATTTTTACAGGGTGATTCTGAACTATTGAGATAAATTCTAATGCCTATATTACAGTATCTTTTGTCGTGGACGGAGAAGGCAAGTGATGTGTTATGAGATAAAAACAATAAATGCACTAGAAGGAAAACAGGAGTTGCTTATTAACAGTTTTCTTTTCGTCAACGTTTATTATAATTCCGGAAAAATGCGTCCACAATAATAATACATGCTTGGTAACTTTAATGGAGTTATTGCCATCAATTTGAAACATGCCAGATGCAGATACCCCCTACTTATAAGTAGATTATGTTACAAAAGTTTATGCGTAAGTCGTTAGTCAGCAGCCATTTGCAATAAATTACTTGTATAACATACGAATTATTAAAAAACTAATCGATTTTCTTAAGCCGAAACCCATTCTAAGAGAAAAATTCATTTGCATAAAAATGTATTTTGCTAATAATATTGACATAAATAACTACACAAATTCCAGCATATATGCACGCTTGACAATTGCAGTTTTTTTTAAACAAATTTTAAAGTTTTTGATTAAGATTATGCATTTGTATCTCCAAGTGATTGCATCAAAGGTTTCTTTAGTGGAGGAGCGTCTGCATTTCTTTCTCTTAAACCGGCAGCATAGCAGAAAAGGTACTTACAAGCTATATGTATCTGATATATGTGTTTTCTTCCATTTTCTGCTGAGTTGAGCAATGCCAAACTGCTCGATTCGGACGGTATGAGTTTTTATGCGATCAACATATTGTTACGAATTTTGTGTAAATAGTGTAAATAATCTGTATTTGGGTGTGTAATGCATTTATATAATATTACTCTATGTTATATTTATTTTATGTTAAAATTGTAATATTCATAAGCAATGCTGTTCCTTACGCTATAGGGGCGTTTCAATGAGTTGGCGAAATCTTGACGATAGAGCCAAGTTGGCATCATATTTAACGACTAGGTTGGCCACCAATTTGGCGACTTTGGCGAACATTTTGGCGTCATTGGTGACCATGTTGACGAGTTTGGGACCCTCTGGATTCTTCTAGAAAGTAGTGGTTCTCTCCACTAATTTCACACACTATGACACGTGCGGATTTTTCTGGAAGTTTCCGCCGGGTCTATAAATAGAGCAATGCCAGCCGTAACCGGTCAGTCTTGATTCAACCAGCGATTAGTAAGCATTGTTTTGGTTAGCTCGGCTATGCTTGTGAATAATCTTTTACATACGTGTATTTTAACACTGATAATTGTGTTTGATTGCTGTTGAAGGTGGGAAGACCTTCAGAGATTTACTGTGTGAATATTGCTGCGGAATCCTGAATTTAAAGAGAGAGAGAATTGGATTTCCGATAATAAATTCGCATCGCTCTTAAAGAACTGTTATTTTTTTTTTGTGACTGCTTTGCATAAAATCCTTGAACCCGGATCTACGTAACAATATACGATTCCTTATTGCATAATTATTGCTGTTTGTAGATTGAAAAATTTCCTCTGACAAAATTATTAGAAAATTAAAAGGTTATTTGGAAATGATGGAATGAAATTTAAATGATCCCCTGTACAATTGTCCAATTTACCATATCACAAGTGTTTTCAGCAAATAGTGTTCTTGTTTCCTTTTTATCCTTTCTAAAAAACTCTTGTTTCTTTGTTAATAGTCTACTCGGTTGAATCTAACCAATTGTTACAGTTCAATGCACGAAAGTTTCTCTATTGATGAAATACTTAAAAAGGAGAAAGCGCATTGTATACGCTCTGTTTCAAAAAAATATAAGCAACAAACATTAAATCTAACATAACTTCAGAAAAAGAAAGGTCACTGCAACCAAATTTGCAATATGCTCTTTTTTTCAATTCCTACTATTAGTTCATTCTCTTCCTATACATACATACATATATATATATATATATATATATATATATATATATATATATATATATCGTTTATAAAATATTTTCTATTCTTCCATTCAAAGTAGAAATTGACATAATTTTTTTTAATGTATTTATATAGTTCACACATTTTCTCTCTATATTTATTTTGTTTAAATTTTCAATCGTTAATAAAATATATTTTAAAGCACTCAAGTGAGCTGAAATTTTATATACACGATTATTTTGGATGGCAATACATTAATTTAATTATAACTAACAAAAATTAATTGATTAAAACTAGTTATTCTAAGAAATACAATTACATCCACGTTGGTATCATTTTTGGCGACTTGTGTCAAAACGTGAAAATGTTTTTTTCTCATATTTTGAAGCGCTCATTTTAGCTGACATTTTCTATACACGATTGTTTTAGGTGACAATACAATAATTTAATTTTAATTATTTAAAGTTATTTGAATGAAACTAATTATTTCAAGAATTACAGGTAAAGCCATGTTGGCTTCATTTTTAGCAACTTGGGTCAAAATTTTAAAATATTTTTTTTCTTACAATACGATATTTTAATAATAATTAATTAGAACTAATTGCCACTTAATGTTGTGATTCTGTCATATGTATACGCATATTTATATTAATTAGAACTATTTAATAAAAAGTAACTAAAATAAAATTTTCCTTTGTTGATCTAAGTAGGCTTAGAATTGACTTGTTTTTTTTATATTACTTGTTTTTTTTATATTACTTGTTTTTTTTTGTTAAAAGTGCGCGTTATATACCAAATTTTAAGGTGTGTATAATGTACTGTTTCTTATTTCATTTTTTTCTCCACGTATATTTCTAAGAGATGCATTATTTCTAATCCTTTAAGACGTAGCTGTTACATTTTCTTCCTTTAAGTGCAAGTTCTGCATTTTTAAGTTGCATTATTTTCCTTTCTTCAAAAATTCATTTCATGTTTTCCATCTATCTAATCCATTGTTAGGAGTTTTTTATGCGTAGTCTTCAAAGAATGATTTTTTCCAAAATAATAAGTAAATCCAGTATCCGTGTGAAGAATCAAGCTGGGTTTTCCATTGGGAATACATGCTGCTGTTTTTCAGGTAGAAATATTCGCTTTTCTATTAGGGTGGGGAGAATCTCTTGTTGAAAGGCTTAAAAAAATATTTAGATACTTTTTCTGACAACCACGTTTCTTTGAAAGCTTCGCTTCAGTTTAAAGATTTAGCGAAAGTAATATCTTATGGTATTCCAAAAGATTCTGCGTACATTAAAAGATATTACTAGAATTCTCAGAAAATGAAAATTATTTCTATTGAGTTTATGTCCATAGCAGCATCGATTGTTATGAAAAAGCAGATTTCTTTGCAATACAGTTAAAAAGGCTGTTCGAAATTCATTTAAGCACAAACAAAGCTTGAATGGTTACAGTTAAGCTCTATTCACACCAAACGACTTCAATTCATTCACCATCAAACTTGTCCGATCGACCAGGATTTGGCTTCGTAATTTCCCGCTCAAATAAGCCAAGATTTGCTTCCCACATTCACACCAACCAAAACCGGTTCAACCTGCCGTCATTCTGACTTACGTATGATTCGGCAGGTCAGATTTTCTTCCCTTATTCACCAGCAGCCGGGAGCTATTTCTTAAAGAAAAAGCGAATTCAAACAAATAGAGTGCTTATTTTTATTGTTATTAGTGATTTTTTCACATAAAAATTCTATTAAAGAAACTGATTTCAGACGTTTCAAGATAATGAATTTCTCTTTTAGGGTTAGCATGAGTTTGTTTTTACGCCAATAGATGGCGCTTATATTTTTGGTATTCATAGTTTTCTTTTTCATTATGTAAACTAACTCTAGTTCTAGTCGCCGAGTGTGTAGGCTGTATTTTATTTCTGCTAATCTTGCGCAAATAATAAAATTAATTTTGCATGTACTATTTTATTCAATTTTAGAAATTTGAAAACTTTATTCTTTACTTAATAATACATTAAAGCAAAATGTGTTTTTTGGGGAAGTGAAGGGGAATATTCTGAAGGATGTTTGAAATAGCTTCAGAAATAAATTTGATAAGAATTTATTTAATTTTGGGAGAGAAAATAATTAAATATTTATAAGAATGCTAGAATGAAATAAAACACCGGCATTGTCGATAATTTTAATTTTTTAAAAAGATTCAATTTTATTACTACATAAATCTCCAATTTTTTTATATGAAACAAACAAAATGTAAAATGTTTAATTCATTAATTTATTAGCAAACCATTTTTCGATACATATAAAAAAAATAGTTGTTATATGCTACAAAAGCTGTAGTATATAACAACATTTGAAATGTATTTTAAAAACATTAGATATATTATTTGTAAAAGTAATTGCATTATGATATAGTTACAATATATATTTATTATTTTTTACTACTTTTCAGACTATAATTACACTTGATACTAACAGGCAAAATATAAAAAAAAAATCCGTTCTCTCTCTCTCTTATATCTTTTTGTTTTATGTATTTCAATTTGAAAATAAATGAATAAGGATCCAGTTGTGAAATTAATAGCTAGAAACGTTAATCGTCTTAAAACATTAAAAACAGCATCCATGTTCGACAACAACTGATGGAAGAATCATTGACCCGTGGTGGTGTGAAGGCAAATCTCTGTTCATTCAGAATCGCTGTGAATTGGAAAGATTGCTACAGACTCGGAGTCGTTTGGTGTGAAGGGAGCCTTAATCTGCCAAAGACAAGCTAAAGAGTTCAACTAGTAATACCTATTGTAATGGTCGCCCCACGACGTCCATTAGTGTTGGAGAGTCAGAAGAAGGATTGGCCATATTCTGAACCATTTCTATTTATTTACTATTATGTACAACAACACAAATTCTATTAACCAAGTTAAGGAATGCACCAATCACCAAATGTGGAAGGTAATAACAATATAGACGAGATACGAGGTCTTAATAAATCTGATCACTTACGTCCAGGCAATACATCTTCTATATAATTCCAAACGACCTAAGCCAATTTAATCTATATAGTTGACCAAATCGTCAACTTTAATATTACACAAATAAGCTATGAAGTACTCACACCAAACACTGCTATCCGTTAGCAGTCTTTCTCCTTCTAATTCGAAAATTTAATCTTTATATACAAGTCTTAATCTACGTACTCACATCTTCTTCTTCGTGGGAAGGTTTATAGAACAATTTTTACAGGTCCAAAATTTTCAAGATGTTTTTTGTTGAAAGAACGCGGATAGATCCGTCACACTATTAAAAATAACAAAAGTACTGTTAAAACACAGCAAAAAAGAAACTGTGAAGAAAATATAATTATCTCCAAGACATTTCTACCTGAAAAGGTGCATTAATGGTGTTGAAATGGGAAATTACATTATAGAAAAAAAGTATTTAGAGGCAGAAACAGCTTCCTATCGCATATTGTGTGAGTAAGAGACGTTTTTCTGCCTTGATATTTAAATATCGATGATATCACCTCATAAGATCATGAGCGTTTTTTTATTCATATAAAGCAAGAGCGGGGGGACTTTTGCAGGGTACGGGCTACTTCTAATGTTTATATGTTGCGGTCAACCCAGTGCAGTAGATGTATCTATTTTTACAACAAAACCACAAGTAACATAAATTGTCAAGTTGAAGCTTAATTAATTCAGTGCAGTGAGCAGAGAACGTACATGAAACAATGAATCGGAAACTGACGTATTTTTGCACTTAATTTGTCCACTGCCGAGTCCCTCACCTTCGTGAGATATGACATCAACATGAGAACCCAATCACATGGAAGCGCGATGTGTGGGATGATATCACAGTAGCCATTCCCGTGCTGTCACGGGGACAGCTAATCATCAACATTTATTCTCCCTTTCAGTCGGCGTGAGATGAAGAATTCATTTATGCGGAATATATCGCTTTCCTTCACCTTACAGTAGCAATGGACGTATTAAGAGTCATCGTACGTTTCTGATGAAGGTACATGTGTCGTCTACACATTTATCGAATCATTTGCTAAAGTGAACACAGTCGTATCGATTGTGAAACGCCTATTTTCCAGTCAAATTTATGTCGGTATTCCATAAATATGTTTCTTTTAGTATGCGCGTTTTAGGTCAGTAAAGACTGTCACCCCAAAATGTCTTGGCAGTCCACCGGTTGATCGCGATCGACTTAATGCCTATCCCTGATACAAAGAGTTCGGTGAAACTCTTCTCTTGGTTGGATAGTACAATAAACCAAAAAGCATAATGTTTATTTCATTTTTAACCCTTTCATTTGGTCATTAATACAAGTACGCAAGTTTTTAAAAAATTTCCCTGCTTGTTTGAAAACAAATATTGATCAAACAAGATATGGAGTTTATTTCATTACACTCCAAATTCATATTTTTTCGTAGATAGGGGCTCGAGGATTTTATGAAAAGCAGTCGCCAAGAGTAAGTTCTTCAGGGGAGCGGTGAATATTTTATTGTCAAAAAACAATCCTTGAAATACGGGATACAATACTCAAATTCGCTGAGTAAATCTCAGACGAGCTTCACATCTTCTAATGGGCTCAGACACAACTATCAGTGTCATGAATACAAGTATGTTCTTAGATTATTCGTAAGTACTCTCTCTTCCTACGTAACAGTCGAAGTAATCACTAAACGCTGGTTGACTCTTCACGCTCAACTCAATACCACTCTTCAACCGTCAAAACAAGACTAACCCAGTTTCGGTGAGAGATTCCCTATGTCGGCTTGGATTTTTCGCATAAAATCCGCTTGCGTCATAAATTGCGATATAAGTAGATTTCTACACTAATTTCCAGAAGAATCCATAGGGTCACGAACTCGCCAAAAGAGGTTGCCAACTTGATTCTGCCGCCATTGTACCATTGATTCGCCATTATAATGTAAGGAAAGACGTTTCTTGTGTGAACATTACTTTAACATAAAATAAATACGACATAGAGTAATATAAACGTATTACACATCTAAATATAAATTATTTACACTATTTTAAACATTTATTATATAAAATTTGTAGCAATCTTATAACTCGTTTGAAGAATAATTACTATTGCTTCTAAGAAAATCAAATCCATTATAGAAAAGGACGTAATGTAGACAATTTATTCAAAAACAAGTGTAAAAAAAAAAAAAAAGGAACAATAATTTTTAAAAATTATTTAGAAATCAATTGTTTTTATTTAATTATAAAAATAAATTGATACTATGACCACGTAGAATCAAATAAACAGAAGATAGAATGAAATAAACTGCCGTTGGGCATTTTTATTTCGTTTCAACTTCATTGTCTCACCTTTATGTATTTTGAGTGATTCTGGACTAGTCATGGACACTACTCATTGGAACGGGCGCTCTGCACTTAGGAATTTAGACCGCATTGTAAAAAAGTATTGGAGAGCTCGTTGCCTAATGACCTGATGGTCAATGGCCACGCATTTGATAAGTATAATAAATAACTTTATACTATCATAAAATAATGTAATGAAAAACAGAAGGAAATGCTTTTGTTTACATATGATACTAAATGTTAAATTAGACTTTGTTAAAGCAGACATTAATGGCTAATTATTCGCCGGAAAAAAAATTAACAGAACACAGTAAAAACTTTAAATCAAAGTTGAATAGTTGAATGTAGAAGTTGAGTAGTTTTTGTCCTTTCTCTGTAGTGCGAGTATTGTTCTAATACAGGGGTGTTCAACACGAGGCCCGCGGGCCACATGTGGTCCACCAGTATGTAAGTTGCGGCCCACCGACTCTTTTTAAAAAAATTTAAAAATATCCGGTTTTTAAGTTTTTTTCATTTTAAGATTTATTTGATGAGAAATTATATCTATCTATATCTATCTATCTATCTATCTATCTATATATATATATATATATATATATATATATATATATATATATATATATATTATATATATATATATATTATATATATATATATATATATTATATATATATATATATATATATATATATATATATATATATATATATATATATTATATATATATATATATATATATATATATATATATATATATATATATATATATATATATATTTCTGTTTATACTATCTACAATGTATTTGCCTGTTAGATGTTCTTTTAAAATAAATCCTTTTTGATACTTGAAATGTTCTTCAGATTAAAATAGACTTATATTTTATCAAACAATTAACATTTGATTTTACTATAATAAATTACTTTTTTAATAAATTCCGAATTACATTTTTTTAATGCGTATCCTTTACTATGGATGGTACATGATTCTCTTGGTGTGCGACTTTCATTTCTCCTCTTTTTCTGTTTGGAGGGCCCAAAAAGCAAGAGGCAGTCAGAAATGATTTTTAAAGTTTAAAAAAAATATTCAGGACGGTTAAGATAAAGGACAATGTATGCTTAATCGTTTGCGAATGACAGCACTATCAAATTTTAACAATGAGTAACGAAAGATCAATTCAAAAGGAACACCGTAATTTTCAAAAAAATGGCAACGCACGCTGTAATATTTTAAACATTATTTGATAATTGCATTATTATATTATATAAACATTATTATATTATCTATGTCTGTATACGTGAAAAATAACAAAAACAATAATAATAATTCATTCTCAATTTTAGATTTTCTCTCCAATAAATATTTTTTTTTGTTTCCAAATCTGATAGAAAGGTACATATTTTTATGTGCGGCCCGCGAGATTATAATAGTTTTCCGAAGTGACCTCCAGGTCATTTGGGTTGGATACCTCTGTCGTCACAATACTCTCCTCTAAGTGAAACACTGAAACAAAAATGTATCTCATTGATAATGCAATGGTAAACGAACTTCACGTCCACATCCTGTCGCTCTGGTTGATGTAGGAAGGGGCAATGACGCAAATCTGACCTTTTTCTATGACGTTTCTGCAGGTTTATTATGTGTATCTTCTATAATGATGGATCGAATGTCACTTTTTGAAGAATTGTCAGAAAAACATGGTTTCCATCTGTCTATTGAAACATTAACATTTTTATCTTGGATGGAAAGTGTAAAAGCTTTGTTTGATAGGTTGACAACCTTATAGGGTCCATGATATGGTGGTTGCAGGCTCCGACCAACACTGACGGTACGGACGAACACATGAGAACAATCTTCGAGGTCTTCGAAGGTTTCTGTTTGCTGCGATATGAAAAAGGAACTGGTTTGAAATATTTGATGGTTGCTGTAAGTGCTTGAATGAAATCCGATTGAGGTTGAAACGTGGTACCTTCAAAGAAATCGCATGGTAAACTCTTTACAATTCACAAAACCTTTACAAAGTGTTATATTTTTCTAAATTTAATTTAAAGAATCTGTAAATGTATTAAGAACAATTATATTCTGAAATACGCATGTTTTAATTAACATATCCTTAATATCAACACTGAATAAAATTAACTTTCGTAAAAAATAAATTAATATGTGAATAGTTTCTCAGAATTCTTTTGTTTCCTTCTTCGCTCAAGAGCTCTTTTAGATCGATAAAAAAATCGAAAGGTAAATTAAATCTTCATCTTTATTCATATGTTTATTAAATTAGGAAGATTGGCTTTTCTTCGTTCAAAATTAAATTTACTGTCTATTCATCGGACATATAAAGAAAGCTCCTTGAAGAGAGTTACAGAGAAAATTTTGAAATTCATTTGAAAGAAGCAAATTTATATTTGAATAAATAAAAAGTCGACTGAATTTCTCTGTTCGGAAAAGAAGTTAATTTAATAAATATTTCTATTTAAAGGAGTTAAGTAAAGGGAAAGGAAAAATTAATATTATTTTAACTATATTTCAAAACATTTCGCTTTTTAACACGTTTTTATAAGTTTCACTTGTATGTAATGGAATTTTTGAACTCGATTTTTACCCACTTTAAAAAGGTCAGACTAATTCGAAATTTCGCACACTTGTCAAGGACCCATGACAATACAATAATTTCATAATTTTGTTTCATCGTCCTGATCAGAATTTTAATAATTAAGGATTTACGAGATTTGGCGACTAATTGCATAAACCATTTTCAGATTTACCGACTAATTCCATATGCCACTTCTAGATTCGGCGACTAATTCCCGATTTAGCAACTAAAAGATTAAGGTGAAACCCTAAAACCATAAAATAGGCTTCTGGTTAATAGAAAATAAAACAAAATGTGTTCTTTATGTGAGAAAGGGTAGATGTAGTAGTTTTCTGAAAATGGAAATAAAAAAACTCATGCATGTGAATAAAAATAATTTATGTTCTAACTGCTAAATGTTTTCTTTATTTTTATAAAGCAATACACGTTTAAGTGGTGATACAATTAACATTATAGCAATCCGGAGGCCCCGTTAACGGAGAGAATATAAATACCCTTCAGATTCATTAATTAATATCCATTCAAAAGAGCAGACTAATTCCAGCAGCCACATAATTCTGGCCCCAAATATCAAACTCAAGGATAAATTCAGCAAAGGATAAATGATAGTTTTAATAACTAGAAAAACAGGCTTTTATTGTAGATTGAACTAAAAAATAAAAGAAATTATAGTTTTTTTAAAAAACTAGAAACACGCATTTATAGTGAATCGAACTAAAAGTAAAAAAAAAAAATCTTAATATAAGAATAAAATGATTAACGAGAAAATTATATAATGTCATTGTGGTAAAAAGCTTGGGGTGCTTGGTACTACAATTTTACTAACTCAGCATTTCTGAATAGAACTAGTAAAGAAATTATAGCGATTAATATAGAGCACCCCACACTTTTAACCAAATGACATTAATTTCTCGTTAATCATTTTATTCTTATATTACAAGAATTCATTTTTTTACTTTTTAGTTCGATTTACAGACACACACACACTACGAAAGCTGGTTTTTTAGTTTTTTAAAACTATAATTTTTATTGGTAATGTAATAATTTTTAAAATTAAAGTTTAAGGATCAATCGAAGATATTAAAAAATATAAAAATATACCAATAAGAAGTACATTGAAAATAGAGGCACCATGGAAAATATCCCAAAATGGAAAGAACTTAAAACTTTCGCTTTCTTTATAATTTAATTTCTAAAATTGGATTTAGAAATAGTGGGGAGCCCTGCGAATACGAAAATTCAATAAAAATTTCACCGTATCGCAATGAAATTATTTCTGCAAGTAAAAGGAAGACTTTATAAATAAATTATTACATTAATTCAATCAGGATTTTTATAATACTTTGTTCTTTTAATATATTTAACTTTACAATTTAATGTGATAATCCCAAGTTAAAGGAAAATTTTCCACATCATTTATGCTTAAGGTATTCGACTACATTCGAGCCGTGATGTTATAAAAGCGTATAAATGGATAATATTTATAATATTTAGTGTCACTTAGATTAGAAAATGTATATAAAATTATTTTAAGAATAGTATTACAATAAAAACTGTTTAAGTACAATATTTTGACAAAAAATGAACATAGAATGACCCATTTTCAAAACATTCTCCCCTTTATGAAAAATGCTTCTATTATGGCAAATAATATTTTTGCCTGTGTATAGGTCAGACCTCTCTACAGAGGCTCAACTAGGGCCACGAAATGTATAACTTAGAAGTGGGTTTATCCATGTTTACGGCAACAGAGGGAGAAATTTTAGAAAAAAAACGCCGATAATTATTTCAATTGCTTATAACTCTGAAAATAATATGAATTTTTCAAAAATAATAGTTGCGCCTCTGTACATAGTTCACGAGCTATACGGGCGAAATATTATTATAATAGAATCATTTTTCCCAAAGCAGATTATTTTGAAAATGGGTCATTCTGTTCATTTTTGTCAAAATATTGTGCTTAAATAAAGGTTTTGTTGTAATACTATTGCTTAAAACACAATGTTTATATAATTTTTTTCTAATCTAAGTGACACAAAATATCATAAATATTGTCCAGTTTATGCGCTTCCTGCAAAATCGGTTCCGAACGTAGTCCGGATACCTTAAAATGATAAAAGGCATTCTTTTTCTTTCTCTGCATGTAAGAAGCTTAGGAAGATTTGATTTTTAATAGAAAATGTATAATTTACAGATATCATTAAATAAATGTAAAACTTCAACCGAATTTTTTGGCATCCAAGAGGG
>BMAU01008757.1:0-35000 GCA_019973935.1 Trichonephila clavipes
TCTTAAACATCGTTGTTTGCTCGTATTTAGGAAAAATTTTTATATACGCTTTCT
Source organism: Trichonephila clavipes (assembly GCA_019973935.1). Classification (NCBI taxonomy): domain Eukaryota; kingdom Metazoa; phylum Arthropoda; class Arachnida; order Araneae; family Nephilidae; genus Trichonephila; species Trichonephila clavipes. Next base: position 55 of record BMAU01008757.1, read on the forward strand.
TGTAATCACTAAACATCAAATATATCGGTCATAGCGATATGACGTTCATTATGACGCAAGTATGAAAAGAGCAATTGTATAAGCAGAAAAAAAACGGAACGGAGCAGAGACCGCAAGAAAATTTGACACGGTTGAAACAAATATACGTCTGTGTTAAGCAAAAATGATATAATGCTTGTAAATTTTCAACAACAATCTTTAATAAAATTTCTTAGTATTCTTGTATGATAGATTTCTTTAAAGAATGTTGCATAACAAAATGCAATAGACAGCACTGAAGATGATACGGTGTGGAAAAATGGCGTTGCTAGCATGAATTCCAAAGTAAGCTGTGACCTTGGGAGTGGCGAGTCATTTTTCGAAATATGATACAGACGGTAAGAGTGCATATCGGTTCATTTATGTATTTGAAAGTTTCTACTACTTCAAAAAGCAACTAGCTCGGCGTTTCTCAAACTGTGGGGCTCATCCCCCTTGGAGGGCGTGATAACTCAATGGAAAGGGCACGAGCATTTTGAAAAGCTCCCGAAAAACAAAACATTTCATAAATTATAAATTTACTGAAAGTAAACAAACAAAATACTTTCTGATATATAATAAAATATAAAAATACATTACTTGCACTGATATAATACACTTATAAATGTATCAGTACTTTGTAATGGATTTCATTATAAATTTAATAATATTAAGTTAAGAAAAAGTTTGATAATTATCAGTGACCCCATGGGCTTGTATTAACACTTATCTTGATAATTTGTACGGTTTATAATTAATTCTTTAGCTACCGACTTAAAGTTACGAAATTCGCTCCTCAATATGCCACCCTTTTCGACGAAGGTGCGCTTATTTTTATGTTTTTTGGGGGGAGGGGGGGGGGAGAAAAGGAATAAATAAGCAAATCCTCTGAAATGAGTAAATCCTTTGCAAACGCTGCCAAGGTCCTTTTATTGCATTCCAAAGCCTTCGGAATAATTTTTTGAATAGCAGTGCACAGAAAAGATCGTACTTCGGAAAGACGTATATATACGTCCAGAAAATTAATTTTTTTGGCAGAGCGTGACGTTTATATACGTTGGTAACATATAAGAGTGTAAAGTAGTATATATTGTATGAAAATGATGATTGAATATTGGGTCGCTAAATATTGAAAGTTTGAGAAGCACTGAACTAGCTTATAAACTTATTATTTCTCGTGTTTTTAATTTTTCAAGTATCGGATATTAACGAGCATTTTACACAATTTTTATTTGTTCTGAGAAAACGTGTTAATTAGGTTCTGGCTTAGAATTAATGGTGGCTTAGATTGGAGTAAGTATGTTAATTATTTCTTAAAATATCGTCTGGTGCTACAGAGGACACGCCTTGTATAGGGATATGATCCACATTAAATCTGTCGAGGCCAACTATCCCCAATGCCCTCGGGAGGCTCACTGTCCTCCCTTTGGTATGGTGAGGTAGTTAGAGGACAGGGAATACTAGCTCAAGTGTTCTCGTCTCTTTACCGAGGTCAAAAATTACGATGACCATCACCAGAATTTTCGTGTTGCTTTATAGTGTATCACCAGTTTTACTCTCTCTAGCATTTCGTTAGAAGTTACGTTTGAGGTGACCTCTGTTGATGATTCCGTGAATTTAAGTTTCCAATTGAATAAATACACAATATAATAGTGAATAATTGAATAATTCACAAACTAAAGCAAGAAAAAAAACGCAATTTCAAACTTAATTACAGATATAAAAAGATTACCAAAATTCAATTCATGTTACTGCTTCCTTGGATGAATTAAAGAAACTTGTTTTAGGTTAATTAAAAAAAATAAAAACAAGTTTGATTAAAAAAATATAGTTTAATTTTAAAATAACAGCGATCGCTGTTACACATTCAGCACCACCTACGGAGCACGTGTAGCTTTAGAGGAATGCCACGGACGCGTGTAACTTTATTCCCCTGCTGACGAGGCCTGACCACTCGGCGGCCATGCGAAAATGGATGACCACTACCAGCTCCAATCCACTGGACTCGATGAATACCCGATTGACGACATCGTCAATCGGTACTGGGAAGCTCGGTGTCAAATGATCAAGAATCTAAGCACGGTCGTTGAATAAAAAAAATATACCAAGATCTCTATTAATTTTATTTGCTTTTTGTGATGTTTCTCACTTTTTTTTTGCTTGTGTATATTTTTAAAATACGTATATGTAATTTTTTTTTATTCACTGAAGCATGTTCTTATAAAAACAACTACCTAAAATTTTATGCACTTTTTTTAATCTTCTTCCTTTTCGTAATGATATTTTCTTTTTAAATATATTCTTCGAAATAAGTAGTTGATAATTAAAATAAACAAATTATGCGTTTTTATAGAATCACGCTCAAAAATTTATTTATTTCCGTATTTCACTTGAAATTGCAACACAAAACAAATAGAACTAAATTCGGAACGTTGGTACGAAATTTGGAATTTCTTATCTAAACTAATATTTGTTAGAGAAATAAAATGAACTATTAATATATATATACATATATATATATATATTCAGTAAGTGACAAGGAAAGAATTCAAGAGTACATTTTCAACAAAAGATGAATTCAGTTCAATACCTGCTTTAACTGGTACAATTTAAAAGTTCCTGTTGATTCCATTACCGGTCTAATTTCATTTCGAGTAAAATTCTGCTGTATGTTCCAGTTACTCCAAAGCCCAAATAACTAATTTTTTTTTCAGGTGATATAAGCTCTTTCAGAGCAAAAAGAAAGTACGTTAAATATGTTAATAAGTTTATCCAGGAAATACTTCCCGATAAGTACCTTCGATCAATCTTATCTTCTGTAACTTTTATTTGTTTATTTAGTAATGCATATTAAAAAATGAATCATTGCGTATATATTTTAAATGTTTTGGAACCATTAGAAATACAGCCCCACAAGAACAAGATTTTAAAAAAAATTCCTATCGTAGGAGATAATGTATTCATTCCTGCAATTACATTGATCTCAGTTATTCAGATATGCCCATCCATTTTAACAGATTCTAATTCCCCTTCTATCTTGAATTCATTATGAGCATCTTTAAGACGCAAGAATAATGTCTGTGCGGTAAGTGTTATAGTTAAAAGACAACTATTTTCATTTGACCAAGTATAAGAGTCCATCAAAAGTTGGCTTAAAAGCTTTGGATTAAAAAAAAGTGTGTGTGTACTTGTGTACGCACGTAAGAAGTTATACTTTTTGGCGTAACAAGATGAAAATCCTTCTAAAATTCTTGAGCAGGGCAGGCTGGGCCAAGGACGAAAGGCGGTCACGAGCAGAGTTGAACGATATCAATCTTAAGTCAATTGGACCAGCCAAACACTAGATAACCACGAGATTTAAATAAATTTAAACACCTTTGCACAGAGACAATTGGACCAATAACATATGGGGGGATCGGCAGACGGTATCTGGAGATGAGGTGAACTGAATGTGATACCTAAGACCTCGTATTGAATATCTCGGCAGGAAGAATAGTTCCTGAGAAAATTAAGACATCCACCTGAAGAGCCCCTAAGTTATGGTCATTTTAAAATAATTAAATGATTTAAAACAGTTAAACAAAATAGAAGTAGGGCACCCAGCATCTCGAAATTCGGCCTGCGTGTGGGGAAACACAAGATTAATTCATTCGAACCTGTCTGGAGTCTGTAGTTGCAAATGTGGTGGTGCTAGCTTCGGAAAGGAAAACGAAACTAACTTTCCAGGGGGGGGGAGGACAACTGTGACGTAAATTTTCACGTAAATTCCAACTATACACAGAGTAGTAGGTAGTACCAAAGTTTCATTCTTCTATCTCTGTAATATCGTGACGTCATCAAAAGATCGAACCCCATAAGAATAACATGGGGACTCTAATTTTAGTGATAACGCTCCTCCTTTGCTCATTATCTACACACGAATTATAACAGATGAAAGAGCTCAACGAGGAAAGCCTATGGTCCGAGTTTCATTAACGAAGCTTTTAAATCCTCAAAGATACATGATTTAAAAAAATTAAAACTTTCAAATAATTTTAAAATGTTAAATATAGGTGAAGAAATGGAGCTATGGTCCTGAAAATATATATCTAGAATGCTCATAAAGAGAAGAATTGAATCCAGCCAGAGCAGTCGACAAAGGGGGCCTAGGATTCGAGTTATTACTGGGCAATCCAGGTAGGAGGGGGAGCACCGATGGAGCCGATTCAACGTAAAGTTTGCGCTAATATGAAAATATGGTGGACCTCCAAAAATCAAGTTCCAATCTCAGTTCCTTAGAGAGGTGAAATTTTTTCCTGTCCCCACAGAATTAACATGGGAGCATGATATTTTAATGCTTAAGTCCTCCACGTGCCTGCACAATGGGAATGAAGTAGATGACTGGATGGGTCTTGATGAGTGGAACAGTTAGGGTTCAAATCTCAAGTTCAAGACTCAAACAGGGGCCAATATATTGTGAACATTAACAAATTTAAAAAGTCTAAAACAATTGAAAAATATGGAAGAAATAGCTCTATGAGTATGAAAGTATAATAACTGCAAGAGCAGATAAAGGGGAATCGACTGAGCCAAGTCCGAATGGACTGTGATGCTTGGGTGTTGAAATATTGGCCAAAAAGCTGAAGAGGAAGGAATGCACTGGGGGATGCGTACTAGCAGATATGGTTGATAACTTACGATCCTCCAAGTATCAGTCCCCTCGCACCAAAAAAGTGCCATGTTAAATTATTGGACAACGGTGTGCGTCACATCCGTGACGGTGTGCGCGCGCATCGTAAAAATTTACCCTCATCCTTTATTCCTAACGCGCAATAAGAAGTATAACTTCAAAAAGCTTTCTTCTTTAAGGAATATGCAAATAGATTAGAGCTTCATAAAATTTTGCAAATTTTTTTTTTAACCAAAAATAAGAGGAAAGCCACTTTTCACCTGATATTTTGGGAAAAATACCCGCCCTCTTAAATGAAGTTTTTTCAATCTACCTAAAGCTTCAACAATTTTAGGTATTTTAGCTAGTAACATGCACTAATAAAATAACCTCAAAGGAAAACAAAGTATTACTGGCTTCTAACATCAAAATCAATGAAATAAATATGAAAGTTTTGCGTGTGATATTCATGTATGCATACCAACATTTATACAATTAACAAATATCTCTGATCGCGAAGAATTACTCTACGAAGAATTGTCTACATAACCTAATCATGCAAAATAGAAATACTTCAACATACTATATCTGTGCTTCTTAAGCTTTCAATGCTCGCGACCCAATTTTCAATCATAATTTCCTTCGCCCCCCTCGTTGCAATAACAATATATAGAATATAATAATAATGTACTATACGTAAGAGACTAAAATATGAATAATTAAAAACTGCACATATTAACAAGATAGTATTAAATTCTGTATATAATCTTGTACATAACAAGCCCATGGAAGTCACTAGTATTAAAATTGTTCTTAGCTTTGTATTTATAAATTAATTATCAAATACGTTGTACAGTACTGATACATGTATAAGTATTTTATATCAATATGTGTCAGAATATATTTTGTTCTTAAGTTTTTGTCCGAGTGTAATTATTTTTAAATAATTTTCTATTTTCGACATTTTGATATGTTCTCGCCCTCCACATAGGTTTGACACGCCCCTGTATGGGGCCGCAACCACAATTTGAGAAGCGCTGCGCTATACAACTGTATCAAAGAAATAAAAAATAATTTATAACCATAATACATCAAATAAATTATTCAAAACGTATATACACAAGAGATAAACACCTCATACTTTCCAATTCCTACTATTTGTTCACACTCTCTATATGTTTATATATTTATCTTATTCCGATTTTCAATCGTTAATAAAATAGAATTTAAAGCACTCAATTGAGCTGAAATTTTAAACACGCGATTATTTTGGATGACAATACAGTACTTTAACTACAATTAATAAAAATTAATTGATTAAAACTAATTATTCAAAGAATTGTAAATACATCCACGTTGGCATCATTTTTGGCGACTTGTGTCAAAAAATGAAAATGTTTTTTTCTGACAATTTAAAGAGCTCATTTGAGCTGAAATTTTCTATACACTATTGTTTTTAGTAACAATACTATAATTTAATAATAATTAATTAAAACTAAATGACTGAAACTAATAATTTAAAGAAATACAGATGCAGCCATGTTGGCTTCACTTTTAGTGACTTGGGGCAAAGCCTTAAAATATTTTTTTCTCACTTTTTAAAGCATTCAGCATTGAAATTTTATATACCCGATTGTTTTGGAGGACAATACGATGCTTTAATGATAATTAATACAAATCAATTGTCACTTAAAGATGTGATTCTATTATATGTATATACATATTTATATTAATTGTAACTATTTAAATAAAAGTAACAAAATTACTTCTTTTTTGTTGATTTAAGTAGACTTTATTACTTTTCTTCTTTTTTACGTTACTTATTTTTAAGTATGTATAAGTAATGTTCTTGGTTCAAAATAAGGAAATTTAAAATATTAGACACAAGCATTTTTTCCGCTCCTGGTATTATTATTTTTTATGTGAATATTTTATGGTATTGCTTGCATGAAAATGGAAAGAAAAATGTATATTGGAAATTCAAAAACAATGATTAATCCTTATGGGAAAAATATTTTTAAAAAGTACGATTTTAGTATACAGTAAGAAAAAAAAGAGCGATGCATAAATTATTTCTAAAAAAATGATTAAAAAAAAAGTAAATAAGAATCGTTTAGACACAAAAAAATAGAGTGATTCAAGGAGGAAACAAAACAATGGAGTCATGTTTAAACTAAGCCCGCCTAAATATGTTAAGTTACTTTCTGGGTAATAATAGTTAGCTATGTTGTATATGACAAAAAATGCTGTTTGAAATATAAAAATACTAAAAACTAGCTAGGCAATATCTAAAGTGGCTAGACTGAAAAAAAATTTAAGTAACCAAAAGAAAATTAGTAATAGCTAAAGAGAGAAAAAGGAGCTGTTGACTATATATTATTACCAAAAGTAATTTAGACTAAAAGATTACTTATAATACATGTTTTAAGAAAAAAGTTCTTGTCTCAATTTTCAAAATACACGTATATTTATATATGTGTGTGTATGTATGTATATGTATTATGTATGCATATATGTATGTATATGTATTATGCATACGTATATGTATGTATATATATTATGTATGCATATATGTATTTTATGTATTATGTATGCATATATGTATTTTATGTATTATGTATGCATATATGTATTTTATGTATTACGTATGCATATATGTATTTTATGTATTATGTATGCATATATGTAGTCATGCATTAGGTGTACAACTTTGCTTCCGCCGGTTTTTTTTCCCGAAACTCGAGGTTTTATTGTAAAAAACTGATTATAAATTTATGATTCAATAATTACGTTCGATAACGATCGCCTGTTTCAGTCGATTTTAACAACTCAATACACTACGCCAAGCTGCTTCCACAAAATGCCATGCTGGTCTCCGACGTCAAAATCACCTTTCTTGAAGCGTTGAAACCACTCTCGGCACGTTCTTTTACTAATAGCGGCCTCACTATAGGTATTTGAGAACATTCGATGAGCCTCAGTTACAAATTTCTTCATATTAAAGCAGAAAATTGAAACCTTCCGCAAATGACGAGAATAATGCTCGTAAGCTGACATATTTAATCGAAAATAACTTTATGATGCAGACACAAATCGACTAATATTTCGATGGTGTTGTGTTTACAAATACCTAAGCTTATTGTATGACATCTACGATCTATTTATTTCGACTACCACTTACTGCTACATCCATCTATTGCAAAATGGCGGAACCAAAATTGTACACCCAATATATGTATTATGTATGCATATGTATGTATGTGTGTGTTTTATGTATGTATGTATGTATGTATGTATGTATGTATGTATGTATGTATGTATGTATGTATGTATGTATGTATTATGTATGCATGTATGTATTATGTGTATTATGAATATATGTATGTATGTATTATGTGTATTATGTATGCATATATGTATGTATATATCGGTCTATGTATTTATTTATGTTTATCTATCTATTTATCTATATTTATCTATACATGTCTATCTTTATATATACATACACTGCTGGACAATTGCTAAGGATGGATCACAAATTGCTATGCAGCATAACATTAAGCGAGACATGAGGCCTAGTAGGATAAAATATAGTTGCCACACTGTTCAGACATTAGAATAAAGAATATTTATTGTTCTGGAAAGTACAAAAGCTGTGAAACATCTGAAAGAAAAAAAAAATGTTCATTTGATCTGCGTACGGAGAAATGGAACAATACTTCTAAAAGTCAGCAGGCACCTTACAGAAAGGTATCAGTACGGGATATGTCCACCGTGGAGTGTGATGCAACATTCCACACGTCGTACCATACTATGCACAAAATTATCCAGCAGCTGTTGAGGCAATTTGTCCCATTCCTCTGTGAGTACACGGATGAGGGTGTTTTTGTTTGTCGGAGGATAGTTTTGACCAGCAACTTGCCTCCTCAAAGCATCCCACACATTTTCAATGGGGTTTAGATCTGGAGAACGCGCTGGCCATACGAGACGTTGAATACCCTCGCTGTCTAGACAATCCTGAACAGCGAGTGTTCGATGACATGTTGCATATGACATGTCCATAAAAACAAATTTACCACCGACAGCACCACGGAAAAGACGAACATGATGAAGTAGAACTTCATCAATGTATTGTTGGTCCGTCATAGTCCCATTCGCAATCACATGTAGGCGCGTACGACCATTGATCATGATGCCGGCCCACACCATGATACTGCATGTCGGATATCGGTCCTTTTAATGGATATTTTCTGGACGATAAGCAGTACCACTCTCGCGCCATATGAGTTGGCGGCTACAATCCGATGACCGACTGAACCTACTCTCATCTGAGAATAGTACGCATGCCCAGTCCTGTTCAGTCCAATTGTTATGCTCACGACACCATTGCGAACGGGCAGTACGGTGCTGTCTGGTCAATGGGACACACACAGCAGGTCTGCGTGCGTATAGTCCTCCCTCCTCTCAAACGTCTGGCAACAGTTTTTCGGGAGATCTGCTTTCCTGAGGCAGCAAGAAACTGATTTGCCACCTGCTGAGCTGTGGTGCGCTTGTTCCTTTTTGCTGATAAAACGATATATCTGTCTTCTGCTGGCATCGTACTTCTAACACGACCTCCCCCGTCCCGTGTACTACACATTCCAGTAGTTTTAAATGACTTCCTCAGCCGTGAAACAACGCTGTGAGCGATGTCGAACTCCTTGGCAACATCTGTTATTTTTCGCTCTTCTTCGATCTTTCCAATAATTCGGCCACGCATAAAACCATTTATGTGATGTCGGGAAGACATGCCAAAAATTTTAAGTTCGTCTATTAAATCTTTCCTGTAAAACTTTGACTTGAAACAACAACTGTCCACACGCGTCAAATACCTTTAAAGCTCTTATGAACGCTATCACGTGATGAACAGACGTAGAAAAAAATTTGCATATTCATACTTCTTCTTACTAATATCCCGCACTTATTCTAATTTTCCACATTTTGATTCCTTTCATTTTGTGGTTGCTATGGACGATAGTGTTATCCGTCCTTAGCAATTGTCCAGCAGTGTACATATATATATATATATATATATATATATATATATATATATATACATGTATATATATATATATATGTATATATATGTATATGTATATATATATATATATATATATATGTATATATATATATATATATATATATATATATATATATATATATATATATATATATATATATATATATATATATATATATATATGAGGTAGGATTCAAAAGGTCCTGAACTGAGCATATAACGTTACAATTTTTGTAGTAAAGGGACTACGATAATACTTTTGTGTTATTGCGTTATTCTTCTTTTCTAAAAATAGTTTGTTCCAATTTGCGTGGTTGGTGGCTAGCTACGGCGTCGTATTTTGCCGGCCGATGCATGTACTCGTAGACGAATGAAATAAAATGCGCTTGTTGAGCCAATAATGAATATTAAATTTTGTGTTCGTTTGGGAAAAAGGGCTACGGAGACTTGTTTAAAGCTTGTGTAAAACCTATGATACATTATCATGGACGTATGCTTTTGAGTGACTTTATCATTTCAGAGAAGCCAGGGAAGGTGTCGAAGACGACAATTGCTCTGGGCGTTCACAGACTTCCCGAACCCTGAAAACATTGAAAAAGTGTCTGTGGGATACGTAACAACTAGCTTCAAACAATAGCAGAACCAGTTGTGATAACCTCGGCCAAACGTAAATGGATACGGATTAAGGATCTGAACATGCATTGGGTGTGTCTACATATCGTTCCCCGCATATTACGTGAAGACCAGTCTGAAGTTAAAAATGCATCGCAGGCTGAATTAAAGGACACGACTAAAAATATATTTCAGAAAAGTTCCGATGACTTTTACAAGCCATGGCAAAAGTGTGTTTTTGCACAAGTCTTATTTCGAAGGAGTAGTCATTTAGCAGTTTAATTGGTAATATTTTTATAAGTTATGAAATCAGTCCGAGAACTTTTTGAATCATACAACTAATATATACATATCATAGAAACATAAAGGCCGCAAAATACAGCTAATCAAAAAAACAAAGAAAGAAAAAAAGGGAAATCCAAAATGTATATGCAAAACGTATGTTATTGTTCTTCAAAAATTAATGTCAACTTGAAGTGGTTTCAGAAAGTTAATAAAATAATTAAAAACGTAGTAATTAAATAAGTTCTGAAATCATTTAACTACTTAAATAAATATTTATTACCAGATGTATTCAGAGTGCCCGCTAAAGACTTTTGTCACTTCAATGACTTTTGAACGGCAAGAACTATAGCCATAAAAGTGGTGTCTAGGTGTAGTAAAACTGCCAAGTGCTACACAAAAACAAACAAAAAAATTTGCCAACTGTGCTTCTTGATTGATAATTTGGGAGTTAGCATTATCAACATGAAAACAGTACGAAATATGAGAAAAAAATCAATTGCAAAGTTGTTCATCATCATTAATTTATCTTCTAAGTAAAAGCCACGTTCGCTTTTTTAAGAAAAGATGATGCAACCTTGCATCATCTACGCGTATTCTGACCAGTAACAAAAGACTTGACTTGGAATCATGTGATATGTTTCCAATGATGTAGTTTTAGTTTGTTATTTTTGTATTGAAGTTTAAATCGTATATTTTATTTTAAAATTTAGGTGATAGAAATGATATATAAATGATAAAACAGCAGCATAAAAATGATATTTTAATTGTAGTTTAATGTTAAGTAAATTACGTTATCAAATTTTGATTTTTGTTTTAATCAAATTCATGTGGCTTGTATAAGAAATTGCGTTCAGTTAGTAGTTCTTATTTTGGTCGAAAATGATAAGTTTATCAGTATAACTCAGGGGTTCTCAAACTGTGGGGTGCGCCCCCTTAGGGGGCGTGATGACTTTACGAGGGGGGCACGAACATATTGAAAAGTCGGAAATATAAGATGATTTAAAAAAATTACTGATTTACTGAAAGTAAACAAACAAAATACATTCTGATATAATAAAAAATAAAATAGATATTTACACTAATATAAAACACTTATAAATGTATCTGCACTGCACAATGCGTTTTAAGATAAATTTAACAATACTAAGTTAAGAACAAGTTTAATAATTACTAGTGACCTCAGTCTTGTCATATCTAAAATTATATATAAAAATTAACACTTATCTTGATAATTTGCACAGTTTATAATTTATCCCTTAACTGCCGATTAAAAATCACGTGATTAATTCCCCAATGTCACCGTTTTCCACGTAGGCGTGCGTATGTGATGTATTGGCGGACGGGAAGGAAAGGAATAAACTAGCAAAAATCGTCTGAAATAAATAAATCCTTCGAAAACACTCTGTCCAGGTCCTTTTATTGCATTCCAAAGCCTTCGGAATAATTTTATGGATAGTAGTGCACAGAAAAGGTTGTACTTCGTAAAGACGTATATATACGTCCGAAAAAGTAACGCTTTGGCTGAGTGAGACGTTTATATACGTCGGTTGCTCTTAAGAAGTGAAAGTCGTGTTGTTGTTGTAGCTTCAAAGTATAGTTTTATTGAATTCAATACATTGGTATTGTATGGAGGGGGGCTCGAGAAAAATTATGATTGAATATTGGGTCGCCAATACTGCAAGTTTGAGAAGCACTGGGTATAACTATATAATTAATATAATACATTTTCTATGCAACTATGCCCATATAATTGAGAGTAGATGTTTGTGCTGAACTTTCACTCGCTATTAGATACGCCCCCCTGACTGTAATAATTCCCAATACAGAAAATGCAATTTTCTCTCTTTCTTGTAGAAAAAGTCTAGTAAGTGTATTAATTTTATAACAATTCCCCGGACGAATAAACGTAATTTATGAAAAATTTATATTAGTAATTTAAATTTAATAATATGTTAATCAATAAAAAAGTATATCTTTAAAATTAAAATTTTAATGGAATAAATTTTGTTACACGTTTCAGTTGATCCTATTTACTTTTAGTAATTTAAATTATTGTTGCAAAAAATGTTCAGTTTATTTATGTAGAAGGTGTTTTTTCCTGATTTTTAAAATGGATGTATTAAATCAATTTGGATTTGTTAAACAAATACAAATACGCGGACATTTAAAACTATTAATGAAAATCTCTAATTCTTTAAAATATTGAAATACGTTTATTTATTTTTCTACCACTGATTGCTGATTTAATATACGTATCCCACTTTGAAGCTATTTTTCAATTCCTACTAGTAGTTCACACTATCCGTATATATACATTTTGTTCAAATTTTCAATCCTTAATAAATTACTTTATATTCTTCCACTCAAGTTCAAATACATTTTTAACTTGTTGTGGATGACGCTTGCTGTTAATATGGTTTTTTCATATACTAATTCATTAATAAAATTTAATTAACAAAAAAATAGTAACACACAAAAATAGTTGTCCAAAATCATATAAATATAAAAAAACGCTCGTTGTGTCCCTGGTCTCGAATCCCACCTGGGATTGCCTACTTTCTGAGAATGTCATTTTTTTATTATACTGTTTCATTGGAATAATTAAATTTAATTAATGAATAAATAGTAACAAACAAAAATAATAGTTCAACACAAATATATAGAAAATAAAATGGAAAATTACAAGGAAATTCGCTTTTTATTTTCCCACTTAATATTGTGATTCTGTCACACATGGATATATATATTTATGTTAATTGTAATTATTTAATAAAAAGTAACTAAAAATTTTTCTTTGTTGACTTAAATAGGAATTCACTTACACATTTTTTTTACTTGTTTTTCTTAAATAAGCTATAGTAAACGTTTGTAATACTTCAACAGTTTGTTTATTTTTTTAAAAGTGGTGTTTCTATTAGTAGGAAAATAAATTGCTTAGATTATTACTTATTTATAATTTAATTTATTGAAATAACTATGGATATATGTATGTAATTACTTTCTTCTAGAGTGCGATTCTACAGAAAATGCAAATCATGCGCTTGAAATAAAAGTTATTTAATATTATTATAAGTCTCTAGGTTATTAGGTCAAGACATATCACCTAAGTAATAACATTCTTGTATCCAATGGTCTTCTATATCATTTTCTGAACTGTTTTTATTAACTCGAAGTAAATAAGTAATTAATTCCTGAAACAGAAATAAAGTTCAAGTTTCTTTTTTTTCACCACTAAGATGATCTTGTATAATTAGAAAAAGCAGTTTTAATAACAAAATGGCTAAACAAGTATATCATAAAGTGTAGTCATATTAAATAAGTACTACTGCAAAAGAAATTGATAAACGAATGCTACATTATTTTATATCGAAAGTATGCAAGGAACAAAAATGGCGGTACTTGTTGACTTGTCTTCCGACCTATCTTCATTCGGATATTGATATTCATGTTTTATTTTTTCACGCAATGTTCTGTACGAGATCTGATTGAATATTTGCGAGGACTTAGAACGATTTTCGCATGAAATCAGTGCTATTATAGCTCTTGAATGTGCATATAAATGTATGTAAGAGATTATAGGATACAAGGAACGTCAGGATGTATTAGTAGTCGAGAAAGTAACGGTAATCGATGAAGAAACTCGTATCTCTGGCAGTATAATTGTAACTGTAAAGAGATATTGCATTTTATCATTGCTTCAAGTCAGAAATCAATGTAAAACCTTCAGGATATTTATCACGATTCTTTTATTATGGCTTCCGGAATTCGTCTGAGTTTAAAAATAACTGGCCGTTGTTAGAAAAGAAAAAAAAGATAAAAGACCGACTTTACTGGAGGCCTTCCATCTACAGAAAAAAAAAAAGAACTGTTCAATGATTTTTTTTTCGACATTTAGTTGTAAGATAAAAAAAAAATGCATTTTATATATTTTCAATAAAACTAGAAAGTTTTTTTTCTGAAACTTTTAGGAAGTTATCTTTCAATTCAATTAGATGTTAAGATTTATTTTTCTGGTTTTAACATATGTATCCATATTACATTGAAAGATTTTTCAAAGCGTTTGGTCTTTTTTTGTCATCATGTATGGCTGAAAATAGAACGAAAAAGAAAAGTGGAATAAATTGTTCTAGATGTGCGTAGGAAGTGCATGACATTGAGTTTTATATTTAGCTAAATATAAAATCCTTTCGAATCTTAATAAGATGTTGAGTCACCATCATTTCTAATGCATTCTGATACACATCGTGACATGGACTCCTATAGATGGTCTTCACTCAATCAAAATCGTCCAGATTTAACTTCGGCATGTAGATCTTTGATCCTCTGTAGGAACGATGAAGTTCTAATAGAACGGTATTAGCAATCCAAAGTTTTGTGGGGGTGAGAAATGAGGAAATGATGCTGACCACATGATAAAGCGTTTATGACTAAGTTGCAAACACTTGAAATGGTAATTATAAGAACACGAACATTAACTTGTTTAAATAAGGCACTGGCATAAGGATTGGTTTCCCTTTGGAGGACATTGATGTACTTTCGAGATGTCTAAGTAAATGAGGTGAAAGCCGATAGCGATTGGGAATAATATAAAATCACTCCATACCAATGAACAGTGTGAATGTGTGACGAGTGGCAACAAATCATCTATCGTGGTTTGACCACGTTGTCTCCCCACATCAGTGCGGTTATTAACCTCACCAAGTCAGAAGTGTAATTCATTCCTAAAGATGACCTGCTGACATTATAAATTGATTTATAATGATATTTATTGGCACGTTTTCAATCTATGATGCATTTATATATATGCATTTACGCATTTGTTAGCCAACTATTACTGATTCCCGAGTCCATGATGGTTAAATTTTATGCAGTATGGCATTCTATGCGGTGTATGTTTCATAAAAAATGCTATACTCTAAGATAGTAAAATTAACGTATGTAAATTGTATACATTCAAAATAAATTATAAGCTAAGTCACAGGTATTCTTATAACTAAGGTGTCCAACCGTCCTCTTTTTGGGAGGACAGACCTCCTTTTATAGGCTCTGCTCTCCTTGAAAATAATCCTCCTTTTCAATATTTTAAAACTGATCTGTTAATCTCTGTAATTCAGAGATGAACCAAACATGTTTCCAAAATGTCGAAGAATAGACTGAAACAAATATCACAGGAAATAACAGTTTTCAATGACATTTTTTGACTTGATCTCAAGTAAAGTGAGCAAATATAGAAAATTACGCTGATTTTTTTATCGAAAGAAATGCCTGATATAAAATCGATGACAATTGTTTGTTTCAAGTCGAAAGAAGATTGAATGTATATTTAAATTCTAATGAATTAGAACAGTTGGAAAATCAACATGCTGAGAAATTGATGAAATATTTGTGAAGTTACTTAAACAACTTTTTTTTAAATGAACACATTCCATATGAAAATGTAGTTATTCTTGTTGAATTTATGTTATGCAGCCCTGAAAATAATGCAGCAATTGAGAGAGTTTTTTTAGTTGGTAATGAAGTGAATGTGGGGTTTAGTGGTGCAAGGGCCAACTTTGGACAAGCTGCGCCATTTAGTTGGTAATGATTTTTGTGAAGTCACTAGTGAAAAATCAAATTTGAATATTAATATTTTAGCTACAGTGTGATTACCATAAAATTCAGTATGAAGGATATTTTTGACCGAACTTTCCGATATATAGAAAATGATATGTTGACAAAGAAAATGCATTCAATGGAAGAATACTGTTTTAAGATAAGAATGAAAAAAAGTAAGCGTAATTAGCGTATTTTTGTTTGAATTAATAAAATGTTTCATATATTTAAATTGTAATTTGTTCATAAATTTTTCGTTCTCATTTTCATTGTAAAAAATGGTCACATTATTACAACACTTTCACTAATATAGATTATAATTAATAAAATGTGAAATGTTTGTAAGATGATTCGAAATATTGTGTTTTAAAATAATGTCTTATTCCTGAAAGAATGTTAACTTTTCGAGAACGGCAGCATGGGACTACGTTATTTTTCCCTGCCAAAGATTCAACACGTTCGTGGTTCTTAGTATCGAAGCATTTTTTAAGTAAGTCTAATCATGCAAAGGATAAAGAAAAGCAAAAAAAAACGAAACATAAAAATGGGTAAATGAATTAAAACAAATGTATAGAATAAGACAGCAAACATATTTATGTTTTTGTTTCATTAGTTTTTATTAAGAACCTGCATATATGCAAAAATCTAAATAAATAAAATGTACTCTAATAAACTTAATTTTGTTGAATTTTAAATGAGTTTTTTTTCTTGCAATATCCTTTAGCAAGAAATTCTTTTAATACGATCAATGTATCAGTTTCCTCAGTTTCGTATTAAACGGTTTTTACCATATCTGTAATAAAGTTTTAATGTGAAGCTTCTCAAATTGGGGAATCAATGCTGATATGTTGATTGGTAGATGAAATCCACAAGAGAAAGCTAATATTTGTGACAATTTTCCAGTAAGAATGCTCTGAAGCAGCTGGTATGTTTGTGACAGCTGGTAACAGAAGGCAAATATTAGACGAGTATTTATTAAATTATTTTGATCTGAGGTGGTACATCTCTTAATTATATATGAGCTTCAAATTATTATTCTTCAAACACAGAAGTCAAATTATTTTGGGATCTTAAATGTCTGAGCTTAAGTTAAGAAAATATCATGATCATTTAAAGTATGAATAGAGCATGTATGTGAGTTAAAAATGCACTTGGTAAAGAGATGACAGATGTGAAAATTACTATCAGAAAAAAACCCGCTTTGACAAGGTCATAAAAATTCATTGCAAAAGCAAAATACTTTATGTGCTTTTAAAAAGAATACAAATGAAAATATACCAAGAATTTCAGAATGAATTGTGTGTTTTACAAACTAAAATACTCACATGCATATTTTTCTATAAATTGAGTGCGTTTTCTAAGAAAGGACAGTTACAATAATGCTCAACCGACAAAAGAGTTATGTATAACAATATAACAGTGTCTCCATAAGTAATAAAAATATCCTGGAAGCCAATTGATAGATAATATCATATTAAGTAACATGATTTTTAATGTATTTAATGCGAGCATCTAAATGTTACAAAGAAAAAATGGAATAATTAAATGTGTAATTTCGGTTATGAAAAAATACACAATTTACAAAAAGAAATTAAAATTCTTAAAATACGAATATTATTCAAATTTAGCTATGGTGATATCATTTTTTTCATCGAAAAGATCAGTATCTTCAAAATTATTTCCATCCAAGCAATTACTAGATAATAAATGGCAGAATAAACTTGACAATAAAATATACCTATATTACTTATTCAAGTGTTGAAAGCATTTCTACATATACAAAGTAAGGTTTTGGCATCGTATCTTTTAAAACATTGCACTTATAATCTACAACAAAAATAGCTTTAAGAATGTAATATGAAATGTTAAATATGGAATGACTCAGTATCTGTGTACAATTCATACGACGAACTATGCTATGAAAAGTATATTTTTAATAAGTCGTATTTATGAGCAGTTTTACAAAAATCATGCATATGCATAGTAGTTGATACACAATAATCACTTTAATTATAAGTCTGCAATCGCCGCTTTGATGTGGTTTGAGACGAAAACAACTCTGCGACATTTGAAGCATATAATTTTATTGTGTTTTTAAAAATAGTTTCTATTAAGTTTGTTTAAAGTTTAGCATTTGTGGACACGCTCATCAGAATTTAGTTGATATTATTTGTAAAAGTCAATAGTAAGTCATTGACAACAACTTTAAAGGAAAGTTTAAAGAGATCAATAAGATGAGAAAGTTAGGAAGTTGAAATGCTAATAAAATATAATTTCTTTTGTAGACATATTCCTGTAAACTTAGAAATGCAAAGTTATACTTACAAAGAAAGGGAGACTTCTTAAAGGCTATATATCGAAATAGTTTTTTAAGGAAACTGAAATATTTATTTTTTTTCTCTTTATAAACTAGAAATGAATATAATAGGAACTATAAATAAACAAAATCTTCACACATTTATTTAATCATATATAAAATAGCTCGTCAGTGAAGTATCGTCAATATTAGAAAAATATGCCCTAAATAAAGCGCTAGTATTTTTAAAGCGTATAAATTAAAATGATGTTAATATTATACTTAATTGATACTTTAAGTTTTAAACATTTTTTGAAAAATAAGGTACTGAATACCATTTTTATATCGATTATAAATTATAATAACATTATAAAAGAAAAAGTAAAGAATACTGAAATTCCAAACACTTTAATAAGATTTTTAACTTTTTTAAAACGTGTAAAATCATTTTGAAAATTTGTAAATATTATAAAAATACCGTAAGTTAGTGTTAGATGAAAAGTAGGATCGTATTTTGAAAATTAGGAAATTAAGAAAGTGATATCAATTAACTAAATTTAAAAGTATGATTCTTGTATTTAAACGTTTATTCAATAGAAGAATCATTTTACTGAACTGAATACTACACTTTAATATATTTATGTATTCTAACCTTGGAGTGAGCGTAGAGTTCTTGAACAAGCAAATATCATAATAAAGATGCATTGTCGGAAGTTAATATTCAAAGGAAAGTACGTGGTCGAAAAGAAAAACACAGTAAAGATTTATACTGAAAGGAAACGTTTTTCCTTTAACAACAAAAAGATTAAAATGATGTCTAAACAAAACTATTATCAGTTTCAAAATATGACATCAATGGCGTGATAGAATCTCTTGCACATTGAAAGATTCCTGGCATTTTACGATGGTCATCATCAACACGATAATTATGACAATAATATCCTCGGACTATTGAAATAGCATTTCAAATGTAGAACTTTTTACCCTTTATCAGAGAAACAAATTCCAGGTAGGGTGGATCCACTATGACTTATCTATCGGTTGCCATGGGTAGTTTCCAAGTGGTTCCATAAACTCACGTGTGAATAAGATGACACAATGCCTTGCTGAAAACAAGTAAAATTTTATGGATTTACTGTCACGTGTCATAGCAATCTAGTACCAATTCTTCAGGACGATTGGGTACTTCTGTTCATCTAGATGTCTTGGAGTACTCTTTTCAACATAACATTCATGGTTAATCTTTTTTTCTGGGACTCTTAATCAAGGGCCATTAGGATGTAATGCAGCCCACATATGACTTGTGAACTTATTGCACAAGACATCACATATGAAGCTTGCTTCGTCTGTAAACAAAACAGGATGCTGTAAATGGGGGCTACAGTAGGGCATTCTATTAGAGAACAAGCAACCTTTTTTCATGAAATACGTGCTGTACAATCCCAATGCTCTCCTCTTGGAGATGAGCTATTGTTCATGTGCTTCATTTTGACACTCTCTACTCATCTATTTCATTTTCATCTACCATAATATTTATCGTTCTTTTGGTTCTAGCTTGAAACTAGTCAAGTCTTTGAATATGGAATAATCCATCTCATGTTTACAAATTACTTGAGTAAACAATGAAACACGTTCTTCGATCATGTATTCTTCTATTTGGAAACTGCTTCTGCTCTTTGAGTGCTTTGTAAAGGCAGTACATACTTCTTTGTGAATACATGAAACCCATATTAGCCATTTCAGCACATTCGAACATTGCTCTATCTCTGACATTGAAAAGTGGTTTGAATGAAAGGTTCTGTTCTCTTCAAACCCGAGGTTATAATAATAAAATAAACAGCCCTTTTGAGCATCTTACACACACAAACTAACATCATAGATGATGGGGAAAATATTTTTTTTTCTGAAATTGATATTTTATGAGGCTATAAATATAAGCTACACATGTGTAGACGTCACATTTAAGAAGAGATTCAGTGATCCACACTTAAGAAAATATTCAATTATTCAAAATTAAGAAAATATTGAAATGACTTAAACCCTACAAAAATTATTTAGGATGCCTTCAATAAAAACGAATCATGTTAAATGCACTGATAATTATTATAAATATTTTAAAGAATAACATACACAATATATATAATTTATAAAAAAAAAATTGTTATTTATGCAGACAATGTGCATATTTTTTTAAACTTTTTTTACGTGGAATGATATTTTATGAATAATAATTGTTTAGTACACACAAATGTATAATTCCTTTTATAAATATTACTTTAGTCCTTAAGTTAATCCTGGTAATCGCAAATGAATACATTTTGCGCAAAAAATAAAACTTGGCAAATGTCTTATTTGGGAACTTTCTTCGTTGGTTTGTTTTAAAGTAGCTCAATGATTCTATGATATGTTTCCATCAAAATACTTCGTGCTTAAATATTTTCTCTTTTTTTATGGTTTTCTTTCCTTTGTATTTTTGAAAACCAAAAATAACTGTTATGTGATATTTCAGTAGTAACATGCATGGTAAAATATCCATTTTCTTACGAAATCTCACATATTGAATCCAGCAGCTGGATACAGCATTATTTTTAAAATAGCTAAATATACGCACAGGCCTTTTATTCCATTTTAAACTGATATCCATATTTATGACCTTCCCAGCAAATAATTCCTTGTGTGTTTCTAAAAATAACGCAGTTTGATCGTTTTAAATAAGTTAATGAACTAAACTTCGATAAATTTTACTTTTGTAAAGTGCTATCTATTTTAAAAAGTTATAAAGAATGCATACTTTTTCAAACACCCTGTTTTGAGATTTTTTTACAAAAGTTGACAAAACAACCACTTAAAAAATAAGACCCTGAAATGTTGATAATATTTTTAAGTACAATCATTCAGCTTTCTAAGAAAGTCAAACAAAAGTCTTAAGCAAACAAAGTGCTTTAGATTTTATGAAGCAGGGAAAGAAGGTCTGCATATTTGAGCCACAAGATTGAAGAGGCTAAAATAAGTGAAGTTGCAGGAACTTCTTTGATAGGAATTTTTTGACTTTGTTGATAATTATATATGTTATTATTGGAACGAATTCTTTTGAATTACATCTTCAATTTTGTTTCAAAAAAGTATTTACGAAAGAATTGATTTTGCCTTAATCGGGATTCGATTCAACTTTTTTCAGAATTAGAGTTGGTATCCAAACAAGATAAAGTCAAAAAAAAATAAAAATAAAGCAAAATGTTTAAAAGAAATTTAGAGCGTACTCTGTATTGGGCTAAAAGGATAATGACTTTCATTGCAAATGACTTTGTTTGTGGAAAACATTTTTAGTTATGAAATTAGAAAAAACCTAAGTCTCATAGTAAGGATATGACCTTCCACAACTGCAATATTTCCGTATACTATTTTTTCTTACTCATCACTGGATTAACCAGTATATAGCAAGAGTTCCTATTCTTAAATGAGCATCGATGGTTTGGTCTGGTGTTCTCAAAAGATCGTACTCAAACAAGTGCCTTATCAAAATATACGACATATAATCAATAAATTGAAGTCAAGGGAGCACGTTGATCAATTCATTCAAGGATACCATTATCGACTAGAAGCTCCTAAAAAGAGTGTGTTCATTAGTGGTATTACAAGCTTTATGCTATCTCTTATATGGTTGTGCGTTTCTATGCATGAAAACGAGGTCTAAGCCAATAGAACGTCGGGAAATACGTACGTAAAGGTGAATAACTTCATCACATTGTACTCTCGGGTGAGTGGAACTCTGTTAAAATTGTTAAACTCCATTCATCCGTTCGTCGCATTTTTTTTCCACACTCTAGCACGTCAGAGGTTTCTTACTCCGTTGCTAGTGGAAAACTACGACTCTCGCCTCTCGTTATCAATTAGAGAGGTTAGATATTTCATGAAATATATATATATATATATACCGCATGTCTAAAATATATCTTCACACTTTAAAAATAAAAATAAATATATAATTTAGCAATGAGATAAGCTGCTGTAGATTTTTACTTTCCATAAAAAAATATCAAAGTGTTTGGCTTTTTTTTAAAATGTGGTGCATAAACTTAATGAAGCTAAACTAACGTTTTGGAACATTGTCATTTCAAAATGGCTTCGCCACAAGAGAAAGTGGTGCAAATTGGAGTGTGGTTTATCGAATTTAAATTTGCAACATTGGTGCAGGGTAAGTTTTATGCTACATTGAATCAGACTACCTTTAAATCCTACAATTTATGAAAGAGTTATGACTACAGTGAGCGTACTCCCAAAACAATAGCCTGACAACTCGAGATATTTTTCTGTGGATACATGAAAAAAAAACACTGTTTACACAATATCTAATACCTAGCACTGATAGTTCAAAAAAGTCGAATTACAGACATCAAGGTATTTTATTTTCAAATCATTCTGAACTGGTCAGAAAGCACACATACACTATGGGTGTTGCGCACAACTAACAGTACGTAGCTTAGAATGATGCTATAAGGCATTAAAAAAACTTTAATATTTTCTAATTGGAATATATAAAAAAAGAAAAAACTATAAAAATGCGAAAGTGTCATTATTTATTTTTAAATATTTTTAAAGGTGTAAATATGTGTTTTCTCTCTCTCTCTTTTATATATATATATATATATATATATATATATATATATATATATATATATATATATATATGACATGATTCGAGTCAGAATCAGTCTTAATTTTTTAAAAAGGATCTTTATTCTAAGAATTTTCTACACCGTCTGACGCTAAGAGAAAAAGGTTGTCAAAATTAAATCTAAGTGTTGTTACCACTTAAGCCCAGTTGTGAGAAGTACCTCTGATTTTATGAGTGAACTTGAAAGTTAATGCTGACATATAGCGCTATTAAATATGATGATCTGGGTTCATAAATGCTTAGTGGGCAGGCCATATGTTTCGGAAAAATAATTGGGGGATTGATTTAACACTTGAAGATGTGATGAAAAAAAAAAAGCTAAGTGCTATATAGGAAATAGAATTTTAAATCTAATTTAATTATTCCTAAGTATATATATATATATATATATATATATACATATATATATATATATATATATATATGTATATATATGAATGTATATATGTATATATGTATGTATGTATATATATGTATGTATATATGTGTATGTATTTATATATATGTATATATATACACGTATGTATATATATATGTATATATATACATATATATATATATATATATATGTATATATATATGTATATATGTATATGTATATATATATGTATATATATACACGTATTTATATGTATTATATGTGTATGTATATACACGTATGTATATATATGTATATATGTATGTATATATATGTATATATATATGTATATATATATGTATGTATATATATATATGTATGTATATATATATGTATGTATATATATATGTATATATATATATGTATGTATATATATATGTATGTATATATATGTATGTATATATATATATATGTATGTATATATATATGTATGTATATATATGTATGTATATATATATTAATATATATATATATATGTATGTACATATATATATATATTAATATATATATATATGTATATATATATGTACATATATATATATATATTAATATATATATATATATATATATAATGTAACAAATGGTAATATTTATTATTTATTTATTGTAATGATTTAACTATTCATCCTAGCTTGTTAAAATTGTAATTCTTTATTTATCTCGTGCTTTATATTAATGCTTTTATTAATGCTTTATATTAATGCTCGCGCGAGCGCGTGCTTTTATTTATAAAAATTAACTGTAATTTTTATTATGGAATGTTCTGGAATTTTCGATGGCAATAGATAAGGAGATGGAATATTCAGTTTGAAAAATAAAGTTTTGAGTTGTATGTGGCAAGAGTTGTTGACATTTTATTTCGTGTTAAAATATTAATATATATATATATATATATATATATATATATATATATATATATATATATATGCGGATGGGAACTGACTAAATGACATAATGTAAAACAGTAATTTATTA
This sequence comes from Trichonephila clavipes, assembly GCA_019973935.1. Classification (NCBI taxonomy): domain Eukaryota; kingdom Metazoa; phylum Arthropoda; class Arachnida; order Araneae; family Nephilidae; genus Trichonephila; species Trichonephila clavipes. The sequence goes on from BMAU01008757.1 coordinate 24,633, forward strand.
AAAGTACTAAAGCATGGAAGAAAGTAAAATACGTGAAAGCACAACTTCCCTCATCATAGAGACCAACAACACTTGAACTAAATGTGATTAAATTAATTCTGTCTATGTTTTACTAAGGCTTCTTCTCACGTGCGCTTCAATGACATCTACACTTTAAAGCCGGCTATAAGCGTGTTAGGGAGTCAGGGTGTTAAGTGCTTTGAAATACCACCCGTAAAGCCAATAGCTCAAAGAGTGAGACAATGAAAAAATTACTTCAAAAAACTAAAATTCTTATCTTTGCGAAACTAAATTTAGAACAAAAATATTAATCAATTGTTCGGGGATGTAACGTAAATGAGGTACTTTTAAGTAAATTTATATTTTAATGATTTATGAATGCATACTTAGAAACAGAATGTATTTGCTTAGTATTCACAAAAAATTAACATTTATGTTATAATGAAAAACTTCCTACATTAACTTAAAAAAAATAGAATCATAATGATTTACTGGTAATAAATAAAACTGTATTTCTAAATGTTTGATGACTTTTTTTTTTATTTTTGCGTTGTGTTTATTAATATTTTTGATTGCTTCTTCAAAACGCTACAAAAGATTGTTTTTTTTACTTAAAATATCAACATTTTATTTAATTAGTAACATTATATAGGATAAGGAAAAATATATTCTTTGTAATATTTGCTTGTATTTGAAACACATGTTAATCTTTAAGAAGTACTGGAACTATTCTTAAGGATTTTTCTTTTATCATATAAGAAAAGGTTTGGAAAGGTTAGTAAGGAAGGAAAAATATTTTTTTAATAAAAATATGTAAATGCTAACATAATTTTACTCTTAGTTAAGTATAATTAGTGGTAAAATGCTCTGTTATGACATCATTTTACGTAACATTAATAAAAGAAAATTTTTAATGATTCAAAATCCTAAATAAAATTATAGAATTTAGTATCGTTGATACATGAAGTTGGTGACTATTTGCCTGTAATTATATATAAATTATTTTTACTCATAACGTGTTTTCGAACGCATGGTATAATGTCTTTAATGATGTCTGAATTATATACTTAAGGAAAAAACTCATATTGGTCTTATAAAATCAAAAATGAAGTAGTTAAGCATGATATCAAATAGAAGATATAGATTTCATTTATAATTTATTTTTTTGAAAGCTTTTTAAAAAGTTAGTGAAATTTAAAGCTATTTTTACAAAACCTGAATAAGCACATCAATTTTAAGAATAACGATACATGCATATTGTAACTTACCTATACAGTTGTAATTTGTAATTAACTTGAAATGATTGAAGTGTTATTTAAACACAAAATAATTGGGTGTAATAAGACTCATATATGCTATTAATTCTACTCTTGCCTAACCAGTTCATTTCAAGAAAAAATATTTATCTATAACTAATATCACAACATTATAGCATTTGTAAAGACACGACAGATTGGTTATAAAAGATGTAATTAAACCGCAGAAGAAGATAGGTTTGTTACAAGGGCTGTTTTTTAAGTAAGGTCCGTTTGTATTTTTTAAAAAATAATGACAATATTTGTTTTCAAAAACTTTTTTATTTTAGGATTGTACATACTTTTACCTACATAGTTGCCGAGTTTATTAATGCACTTGTTATACCTTAGAACTAAGTTTTGAAAACCCTCTTCAAAGAAGTCTGCCGCCTGTTCGGACAGCCAAGAGTTCACGGCAACTTTCCCTTCTCCGTTGTCACTGAAACACTTCCCGCCAAGACTGTGTATAGTATGTATAGTGGTTGTATAGTGCATAATCTAAAATCATCGTCAGTGATTACAGGGAGCCGACCTGAGCATTCTTCGTCATGGACGTTTGTTTGCCTATCTTTAAGCTCCTTGACCCATGTTCTAACTTTGCTGTCACTCATTGCTTCTGAGCCCTAAACTTTTGTTATCTGGAGATGAATGTTGCAGCCGACATGTTTCTTGCAGTCAAAAACAGATAGCACCTTATACAATCACCTTAAACATTTTAAAAGATGCATAGCGAATCTTACACGACTGCTAAGAAGCTGGAAATGGCACGAGTGTGTTCGCAAAAGATGCAGGTCAGTAACGCAGAGACTCGTTGTGCCGTATGAGCGAACTAGGGAACTCTACATGCCATCGTACCTTACTTTAAAAATAACCCTCGTATATTTTAAATATTTTTATTTTCATCGAATATCGTAAAATGAAAAACTTGAAAGAGCAACTTTTGGTATGATAATGAGATACATAACAAAGAAAGATCACTTTTGATTAAATGCAATAAAAAATAATACTCTGATTTCTGGTACAACAGTCAAATTTTGAAGAATTCCAATGCCACCTTTATATTTGTAATTATGTTACTGAAAACCTCTGTTATTTTTAATGTGTTGCATCAAACATCAAAACCTTCAATAATAATGATTTATTTTTAAAGCCGCAATTCTCACATTTATGTAGAATTCGTAAAATATTCTTATAGTATACATTTATATCTCTCTGACTTCTATCCAATATCCTTATATGCTGTTTGTGTTGCTTATGTCACCTGATCGACAGTAACATCATATCAAGGTCCACGAAATCCATCGTGGCTAAGGGCTAGAATTTTACTCCTGTCGTTAGCTTATAGCTTTAGAGCATCATGCAGGTGGTGACGACGGTACGATTTTGCACGGTCCCACCCTAATTTTGCACCTAACCCACCCTGGGAGTGCTCAGAGGCCTCCCGTCTCTTTCCCCCTTCCACCAATCTCACGAGGAGACTTGCGGACTTCATGCCGCAAAAACGCTATACCTTTTCAAACATCCATGCCTTCTCCGGGATTCGAACCCAGACCCTACGGCACCTCAGTCAGTGTCATTAACCCCTATACCGGATGGGTGGCAATATCCTTATATTATTAACATAAACGGAGGTAAAGGCGAATTAGATAATGATTTATTTACTAGATTGAAGAGTGGAGCACAAGTACGCAAAATCACTGTAGGACAAGAAAAAGTAAGGGAATGTACTAATAAATAATAGGAATTAAATTAACACTTATTTTATATAAAAGAAAACCCTTATGTATCACACAATTTTATTTCACATGAGAAATTAAAATATTTAATAAAATAAAGTAAAAAGTTGTATTTTGAGGGTACAATTATTTGTTAAAATAATTTTAGAAATGACATACATTTACCTGATACTTTTTGTAACGTATAAAATCATAGTTACAAAATAAAATGCAACTAAATGTTTAGATTATTTTAATATTTCCAAAAGAAAAAATTATTTATTAATTCAAGAATTAATCAGAGTTATAACTCATTTTGAAACATCTGCTTTTGAGTGCAGAAAAATACTATTTACTTCTATGAGAATGCGAAACAATTATTGCTATTATATTTTTTTTTCTAATGTTCTGAGAAAAGTTTTTAAAATACGTTATTAATTAGTAAAAATAAGTTAATTAAATATTTCTGGCAAATTATTTATTGTATTGAAACAAATCATTTGGCGTATGTTAATATTTTTATATGTATTTATGATATATTTTTTCAATATTATAAATTGATCAAATAACGAAGAGTTTGAGGGAAAAATTTCATACTGAAATTACAATTAACTTACCGTCGAAATTATAATAAATAGTTAGTGAATTATTTATTTACCAATAACATAATTTTGAACTAGCTTCTCTTTATCCTTCTTTATTGCAAAATATCGTATTTTTATTGAAAAATCAATATTTTATGTATATGTTAATGAATTCAATTTGGTTAAAACTTATAAATAAATCAAACATCATGGTATTTAGTTTTTGGTGTAATTTTGTCTTAAATAGATTTAGTACACGAAAGTGCAAAATTTATGTTTATCAAGCATTCAAAAATAACATTCACTGACGGGACGAATCTGTACCTATACTTTCATTTCTTAAATTTATATGAGAAAACTAAATTTAGAAGAATAATCGTTAAAGTAAGCAATTTGAAGAAAAATTTTAGCTTTCTTTTTTTGAATTTACTTTATGGTGTTATTTTTTTCCGTTGTAATTTTGTCTTAAATAGACCTTGTACACAAGAGCGCAAAATTTATGTTTTATCAAGCGTTTAAAAATGGCATTCATTGACGAGGCAAAACTGTACCAATATTTTCATTTCTTAAATTTGAATCAGAAAACTAAATTCAGAAGAGTAATCGTTAAAGTAAGCAATTTGAAGCATAATTTTAGTATTATTTTTCTGAATTTACTGGTTATTTAGATTTAATGTTTTAAGGTCAATTTACCCGTTGTAACAAAATAGTAACAATGTTTTTCTTATCTAGTAAAAGTTTTTAGATTACTTATACAAGCCCTACTAAAAAAATTGAGTTGATATCAACATCTTTTTTATTTAAAGAATGGGATTTGTATTATTTCGGATCTTATATGATAAAGTACAATACAATTATTTATCCAAATCACAGCGTAGCTAGCTTTACAGAAAATAATGCGTTTATGTTGGTAATTTTTTAATGTTTAATCCATTCCTTTAAAAAAAATGGATTTTTCTACTAATGGACCTTTTGGTTTTGTAATTTGAGACTTTATGTGTAGAAATTTTATGCATCTTTCTCTCATATTTTGCAGACTATTTCTTCCCAAAATTGCTAGCTGATGAAAAAAATTACACTGAATGGTATTCTGAAAACTATTATCATTTTAAAATACCTAAAAAAGATAATTTTGAAGAAATTCATCAATGACGTCAGATAACAAGAAAACCTTGAAGCTGAAATGCATTAAACTCATTTTAAAAAGCTAGTATAATTTTTTCTTACGTTTTCCTGTCCGTATATTTTCTTAATGATGGTAATGAATGGCTTTTACAGAAGTTTTTTCTGACATGGATAAAGATGAATGAAAATGGATCATTGTATATACCATACGAAAACTGACACAGCCAGAAATTAATTACTGTGCAATTGAAAAAGAATTCATTGAAGTAGAAACATTGTATTTTCTGCATGTGGCAAGTTTTTGAAAGATATGTTTCCGCTCCTGCTGCTAATTTAAAAAAAAAAAAAAAGAACTTTCAGTCATTGTGCAGATATTTTAATCACAGTAACATAAAGCTAAATAAATCTAAAAAATACAAAAAACTTTTTCATGAACAGTAATGAAAATTGAATAGCAACATTTTAAATCAAATTCGTTCGTAGCTTTTTGTGTATTTTTTAAAAATCTTATATTGTTTATAGATGCAATACCCAACGAAAATTCGTTTAAATGTACTAAACGTTTTTTCAAAGTACCAAAAAGGAACATGAAATATTTTGAAGGTACACACATTTAACTTTCGATTAGGTTGACCTTATGATGGTTGTCGCATTATTGTTTCCTTTACAACTCACTGTTTAGAAAAGAAAACAAAAAAATATTCTTTTACTTTCAATATCCATACTAATTTCTCAACCTATAATAAAGGACTTGAAAATTAAGGCATTAAAAGCTGTTCCATGGTCATCAAATGAATAAATGTAAGTTGAATTATTTTTCTCTTGTTTAACAACTAGAAACTATAAATATACAAATTAATACCCTTATGTTTCATTAAAAACATGTCAATTTCTTATCATTACTATTGTCTTACTGATATTGTTTACTAGAATTAAATAATATAAAACAAACGAAATTCTTCTTCTAGATGACATTTATTTTATTTTTTTTAAATTTTTGGATGAAAGATCTTGTTTACTGGAAAAAAAATTAAATATGAGTAACAGATCTTTATAAACCAATTTCCTGTGCTAATGCATCAAAGAAAATTAACAATTTTAATCACTCACGATCTTTATTTATAAAATATAATCACGTTTGTTTAACTTATAAAAATAACCATTTTATTTATCGATACCCAAAACTAAAAACTAAAAATATTTCAGAAAGATTTAATTCGACAAAAAAAGCACAAATTATGTTTAAAATGCCTAAATGTGCTTCAATATTGTTTCCCAGTGTCACTCAAGATATCGTTCCTCGGTTTGCGGTAAGATGTATCACCATCTTGTTGTGTTAACTGTCCATTGAGGATCCGGTAGCAAGGGCCCGCAATAAAATCCCTACGAGAAACATCAGTGAATTGTCCGATAACACTGCTGGACAGGGGATCCCGTTCATTCCTTTCCCTGCATTCTACATTGTTCGCAGGTGGAAATATGCTCATACTAATAAATACTGCAGTTGTTGATCTACTCAATTCGTAAAGGAAGAAATTATAAAGGCGAGCTATTCTGGGGGGAGTGCAGCGTAGTCAAAACTTACAACTACACAGAGTGCAAATGCTTTTCGATTTGAAAAAGATTCCTTATTCCCATCATTGAACATTAAGTCCAAAATAACCAATTGCATTTTAAATCAGAATGACGATTTCAATAGTAATATAGAATTATTTGTAGTAATACTGAAATTAAGCATTTTGCGTTATCTAAACATTTAAAAGTTTCAATGTTAAAAATTCCGAAGGAAATAATCTCGCATATCCTGAATTTAATATGCCTGCAAAGTTAGATTTTCTTTTAAGAACGGGATTTTTTTCCAGTTTCAGGAAACAGAGAGATTACTAATGGAATATAAGGAAATGTTTTCATAAGTTAGTTGTTTTGGCTACTTAGTTCCCGAAAGCATGCATTTTTATATTCATTATGTGAAAACCCACCAAGCAGTTGATTTCTGAAAAATAATAAAGGCTTTCTTGATACACCTTTTGCACCAGTTTGTAAAAAAAAAAAAAAAAGAAAAAAACGACACTTTTTTAAAATTAAAAAATAAAAAATAGACTGTGATTATATATATATTTGAATCCTATAATTTCTTTTACTTGTAGTAATTTTTGAATTCTAAATTTTTTACTGTAGCTATTTTTTTTGTCTTTTTCCCTTCTTCTTTTTAAATTTTGAAATAACTGTGAGTCTATTATATAGGTACTAGTTGCACATGTTGTTTTGTATGCATATTTAGATGCTATTTTTTTACACTTATCATTTATTATTTTTTGAGTTTTCAATAATTTTTATTCCCGTACATTTTGATTCCAGTAATTATGGTCTTAACAAGTTTGCTAGTATTTAATTAGAATTTATAAAACTTCACGTTTAAACTTGCATTTGTGTGTACTCCTGTAAAAAAAATTAAAGAAAATATTTTTGTTCAATAAAGGTTGAGTTCGGGGGGGATTATTTCCCGAGGGAACGATTTCTAGCTCTAAACCTTTAGGGGTGAGCTGGATGTCCTTGGGCATTCCGCCAATAGCTTTTATGTAGCTTCAAAGAGCAATGCTAATGGACCATCAATCAATTGGGTTATTCTTGATAAAAGCAGCTTGCAGCACCGCATCAACTAGAACATTAAAATATTTTGTTATTTTTCCGAAGTTGTGGATGAAGTTTCTTCCAAAATATATAGATAATAATTTTCAAATTTATTGTACTTTTTTTCTAGCCTATATATAATTGAGAAATCAAGTTAATGAATTACACCTGTTTGCATTTCTAAATAAATATTTTAATATTGTTATTGTTACTTGTGCCACCTGATTGTCTTCAACATCGGATCAAGGTCCACGAAAATTTTTGCGACAAAGTGTTAGATGTTTGCGTCTGTCGTTAGCTGTAGGTCTGAGAACCATATGAGGTGTGACATAAAAAGAACGAGGCTGGTCCAATAAATCATTGTGCTTACAGAATCAGTTCTTTGTAACATTGTGAAGTTAAGACAATCTGAAATAAAGCTCTCAAAATTTAAAACAAAAGTTAATCATGTTGATATTAAATAGCACATTATACTGATATGTAGTATTTTATCTTTTGAATTCTCATTTTTCATCTCGTTCTTTTCCCTTCCTTTCTTTGTTTCATTTAGGATTTCCTGTGATCATGGCTGGCAGTGTAGCCAAGGTAACAACCTGAATATCTCGTTTATGATGTTGAAACCCAGTTACTGATTCAAACCTAATTTCACTAAGGATCCAACATTGGAACAATAAAAGGCACTGCGCATCAAATATAAGTGGGTTTCAAAACGGTATGTAGAAAATTCACCAGAAGCTCAACAACTGGCTATTTTTTGTATACGTAATTACGAGATTTGTTACTAATAGCATTTAACGTGCAATGTTAATTCAATTACCCAAGTAGATTTGGGATAAGCAGCTATTGTGTTGGTTTGCAGAACAACATTGAAAATCAATCAACCGTTTATTATTAAAAGACTACCACTACAAAAGAAAATAAATATCCCTTTAAGATAATTTATTGGTTGCATATAAATTTTTTTCTAACTAAATTAAAATCAAACAAAAAGAATTTTTTTTTTAATCTTTTAAGTGCATTCAGAATTTATCAGAAAAACGCAAACAAAAATATCAGTATTTTGCGGAACATCAGATGAAATTATGTTTTGTATTCCTTAAATTCAGAACAAAACTAGATATTTTAAATCATAGCTAATAGTTAATAGTCAACAATTACTGTTTCATAAACCGAAGCAGGCTGTTAGTTATTATTTTTTTCTTTCCACTTTGAGATGCTGGAGTATAAGTGTTTCTTAGCCAACATCAAATAAGTTCACTTTTTGTGCCATTTGATTGATTGCAAAGGGATATTAAAAATGCAATTATACGGAGATAGGTCATTGGCATAGGAGATAAATTTATAGCTGGATGGCGTGTCTGGGCCAATGAAGCGCAGTTCGGATCCTTTCGGAATCGGTAGCGACGAAGTCTTGCTTGTTCATTAACGTGCCGTCGATGGGTGGTTAGAAGTCAGGAATGGCCCCGCCTCTGTCTTGTACCCGGGGGGAGGTCAGAAGGGAAGAATCTGCTGCCAAAATGAAGAGATGTGATGAAGACAACTACACACAGGGACTTTATGTTGAAGAGAATGTATTAGAAAAAGGGGATGGAGTACTTATTGAAGAGATGCACGAGATATTTATATAAGAGGAGTAATAACGTATAAGAAAGAAAATATCTTAAATAAAATGAATTTTTAAATACCAAAATGCAACTGGTAATAAAAGTATTGAAATTTTGTTTCGGCTGCTAATTTTTTTTTATTACTAGTAAAACTGTTAGCAATAATGTTTTGGTTGCTATTCTATGCAATATAGTTTTAAATCGTTTTAACACCCTTTTATGCCTTTCATTTGTATGTAACAGAATCTTTGAACTCAATTTTTAACAAATTTAAAATGTCAAATTAATTCGAAATTTTGCTCACTTGTCCGAGGCAAATGACAATGCAATAATTTAATAATTGCGATCCATTGTCCTGATCAGGATCATCAATTTAACGATTTCTCATTTCCAAATCCCGTTCCGCATCTGGCGACTAATTTCAGACCCATTTTTAGATTTGGTGACTAATTTGGTGACGATTAAGTTACAACTTAGTTCGAGTAACTATTAAAGGATGTATTTTAGTTGTTTTGTTTTAAAACTATAGTTTTTTTATTTAAAAAAAATTTTGATTTTTTTTTTCTTTTAGTTGAATATTCTACTTATCTAAAGACTTTCTATAATTGTTGATTGTTGTAAACTTACACGTATGTTTTCCGTCTTACCCTATACTTCGTTTAGAGAACAGATTCTTAGTAAAAAAACAATTTATAAGTATTTTATAAAATGATACATTGTAACTTAGGAATACAAATCCTGACTTTATTTAAGAATTGCAATACATCTCTAAAAATTTTGTAAATTCTATATGCATAACGTTTTGATAATGAATAACATCAATAGCATTTATATCTTAAATCAATTAGAATTTGTATTTTTTTAAATGAAGTAATGATGATGCAACACTATTTTGAAGCATTAGCACAGATAAAACGCAGAGGGCAAAAGTCGATAGATGTGTAGTGTAATAACTGTATTAAATAGTACCAATACTCTAACACTAACATAGGCATTGGATATTTTATTCAAGAAATAAATTATGACTGTGATAAAATAAATCAATTATACAATGGTCTACCTCCGGCCCTGATACAAGCTGTTATCCGGTTAGCTATTGACTCACAGAACTGGATGATATTCTTATCCCCTTGCGAGTTTTCTAATAGTATCTATTTCAAAATTCCATTTAGATCAGCGGGGACAAAGAAGAGTCACAGACACCTAACGATTGTGCTGTTGGGAAGAGATACGGTGATCGCACCGGCAAAAGAGGTACTGGGCTCTTAATCAGCAGGGAAAGGGTGTGTGCTATGCAGCTGGTAACAAATATTTGTAATTAAGTCTAGAGTCCAAGAAAGGATGAAAAGTGTTACAGGACATATAATCTCATCATTGTACGAATGAGACGGATGACAACCAAAAGCGTATGGCT
>BMAU01008757.1:40000-79445 GCA_019973935.1 Trichonephila clavipes
TCATGTTGGCTAGATATATAATTATTTTTAATTAAGATGCATACATGCATTAATATACTTAATTTGTATACATACATTAGTATACATGATGTATACTACTGGAACTCATAAAATCCTTTATTTCTAGTATAAAATCACAGTTTGAGGCCTGTTTATTTAAAAGGTAGGGGAATCATACACAGTATTAACCATTTTTTTTTGTTCTTTTCTATATTTTCTGTTTCATACCTTCCGACTTCCATGAGTGTTACGCAAGAACCTGCATGTGTATTTTAACTGTTGAATGATTATTTCTGCATTAAATCCGCCCTACATTATTACAAAATTGCATTAAAATCTGTCTACTTGTTTCAGAGATGTTCCACAAAATCTAAAAATTATCTTAATTTAGAACACCAGTATCTATGTATATATACGAAAAATGGCACAACTTTTTAAAATACTAAACATAGATTTAAAAAAAATCTGTTGTAAATTTAAAAAGTTAATACTTAAAAATTTAAACTATTCGTCATCGCATTCTGAAAGATATAACATTAAAATGTTAAATAATTAAGTGCACAATATAATTGAACCATAGAACAAACAAAGATGATGCATCCCTCTTTAAAATAGTTGTAAAAGAAAAATAAATATTTAAAATCCGAAAGTTTAAATTAAAAACCCAGTATATGCACAAATGAATAGATTAAATAATCAAAAACACCCTAGGGCATACTTCAATTTTCAATACTTCAATTCTCAATTTCTGAAAGATTTCTCATATTTCCTACAACAATCATCACTCCCAAAATTGTTCCTAACTCCCACCAATGCCATATGAATCCAAATGATCCATATTGTCACTTTAGAGTTTAACAATTTGGTATTGGATGCAAACCAGATTGCTTGCAAAAAAATTTGTTTGATTGGTCATAAATAATTTTAAAGTTTAATCATGTAAATATTGGTCTATGTGTGTATTAAAATGTATCCTGTGTTTGGAATGCACATACTCTTCACAGCTGGACCACTAACAAGCTGACTTGTATACATGACCTAATGTTGTATGGTATATACATATATATATATATATATATATATATATCAGCATATATATATATATATATTTAAGCTGTATATATATATATATTTAAGCTGTATATATATATATATATATATAAGTTGTATATATATATATATTTCAGATGTATATATATATATATATATATATACCATACAACATTAGGTCATGTATACATCAATATACTAATGTATGTATACAAATGAAGTATATTAATGCATGTATGCATCTTAATTAAAAATAATTAAATATCTAGCCAACATGATTTTGAGCTGTATAAAAAATGTGTTCAAATTTACAGTGTATAACAGTCATTACAGTATAGCTAGTTAGTGCACATATTCTTCACAGCTGGACCACTAACTAGCTGACTTTGTTGACCTAATCTTGTATGGTATATATATATATATATATATATATATATATATATATATATATATATATATATATATATATATATATATATATATATATACTGGTGTGCAAAAATTAAGGACGAAGTCGAAAAATTAGCATATCAGCTGAACGAAGAGGCAGATCGGACAGAAAGACCAATCAGGAGATTAAGTAAGTCGATGTACGGTAGCACATGCGCAGATATGCAGGTAGACGTAATGGGGGAGTGTCTGAGTAGTATAAAGCATGTTGTCGGTGTAAGATCAGTATTTCTCGCAAAGAGATTGCACGCCGTATAGCAGTTAAAATAACACCGAGTTGCTGCCTCAGCGAGAAATGGCGAATAATCAATCTATTAGATGACATCTGGATGCTTTTACCCGAGGTCGAATCATTGGGAAGTTGGAGGAAGGCCGCAGTTAGACAAGTGTGGCTGCAGAGTTCAGAATTGCTCACAGCATCGTTACACGACTTTGGAGACAATTTCAAACTACAGGAACAGCTATCCGGGGGTTAGTAGTGATCATCAACGAGGAACCACACCCGCAGATGACCGGTACATTGTCTTACAGGCCAGAAGAAACAGACGGCAGACAGCGGGAGAAATTGCTAGACACAGGACACATGCGACTGGTTGCCCGATATCGCGTTTATCCGTGGCCAGAAGACTTCACGGTGGTGGTTCGTTTGCACGACGCCCTGTACGGTGTGTACCTTTAACGCCTGCCCATCGGAGAAGGCGTTCTCTGTGGTGCCAAGAACACCGGAATTGGAGAGACAATGAATAGGGACGAGTACTATTTACAGAGGAGAGCAGATTCAGTTTGAGTAGCGATTCTCATCGCATACTCATCTGGAGAGAGCGGGGAAGCCGCGATCATCCCTCGAACATCATTGAAAGGGACAGGTATGGAGGACGCGGTGTTCTCGTATGGGGAGGCATCACGCTTGGTAGTCGTACAGACCTTCACATCTTTGACGCAGGTTCAGTCAACGGGACCCGTTATTGTAACGAGATTCTTCTTTCATATGTGCGTCTTTATAGAGGCGCTATGGGTCTGCAGTTCCTTTTCATGGACGACAATGCACCATGTCATCGCACAGTAGCTGCCGAACATCTCTTAGAGAGTGAGGATATTGAACGTATGGATTGGCCGGCGAGATCTCCGGATCTCAATCCCATCGAGCATGTATGGGATTTTCTAGGCAGACGAAAGGCAGCTCGTACCTTACCACCAGTAACGATTTGGGAGCTTTGATTGGCGCTGCAAGACGAATGGGCAGCAATGCTTCAACAACTCATTGACACCCTCATTCTCAGCATGGGAAGACGCTGTGAAACCTGCCTAGCAGTCAGGGGAGATCATATCTCCTACTAAAGACCGGATGTTTCTTGCTGGACACCCATCACAGGGTTGTTTTGGCCTTCAGTCACATTGCGCTTCATGCTACTTTTTCAATCAAGCTTCTTTTTATCCCCCTGATTTATCTTTCACTAAGTGTTGCTTACATTACACATGTCCTTACGTATTGGGGATCTTACGGTATTAAATGTGTTGATTTGGAAATCTTTTGTACAAAGTTAAATTGAAAATACCGTCTCGTCATTAATTTTTGCACACCAGTGTATATATACCATAAAACATTAGGTCAACAAAGTCAGCTTGTTAGTGGTCCAGATGTGAAGAATATGTCCATTCCACACACAGGATACATTTTAATACACATTAATTTTTTGATATCTGTCTTTGCTGGCTGGTTTAAAAGTTATCTCAAAAGATGTGTTTATGTATAGTCGAATTTTTTAACTTGGTGAATAATTGATTTTCATTGATGTGAAGACGCTTGATTCTCTTCGTAAAATCTCTGTGAGTAAAGAAATTTTGTTAAATTATTTTTTGAAAATACTTTTCTTATGTAATTGTCTTAGGATTTTCCTACTTTTCTTACGTAATTGTTTTGCGATTTTTCTGCATTAAGAGTTTGGGAGAGTTTGTTACATAATAGTATTGAGTGGTATTATCATACTTTTTGAGTTTTTACATACTCTGAATTTTTGTTTATTTTATTTTATTTGGTTTTTCCTACCGAGTTGCACAGGGGGAAGGTTGGCGCCTTCAAACTAGTTTAACCCCACTTATTCGGTTCTAAGTCCGAAATTGCTTTCTGACTCGCTAGGTTCTTCTTTTTTGTAGTTTCATTTTTTTATTTCTCTATAATTTTGATCTTCATGTTTAGCTTTTATATTTTTATTACGCTATTTCTTTTTATGTTCATTATCTATTATTTCTTCTACAAATTTTTGATATACAATACAAATTTATATATATATATATATATATATATATATAATCTCTATTTTTCAAATCGTGGTCAAATGACAAACATGAGAGAGACTCAAGATTACATGCAACTATACAAAATTCCACGCCATACCAACATATGTATTTATAACGACAGATTTAACTTGCATCAGTGTTTTTACTTGGCGGATCTTAGGTAGCATTACCACTAAAATTCCATAACGTGAGGGATTCAATGTCGGTAACGAGTTCGTGACCATGACACTTGACTACTGTGGAAACATGATTTACGTACAAGTATATACAAAATAAGAAATGAGGAATGTGCTGGTATATCATAGTGGCTATGAGCAATAGCGTAACGGGAATTATTAGGGCGCCCCTGAAAAGTGAGGTTTGGGGTCCCAAGCCGGATCTTACAAAGGATAATTACTTGGCGCCAGTAAAAAATCCCCGCATCGCGGATGGGGGCCCCTAGTCTCCCGGACCCGTCCGCAAAGCTAGGGTGGTGAGGGTATACGTTATTCCACTGATTAAGGGCACGAACTCGTAACCAGCGTGTCACAAATTCGAATCATGGGACTACTGAAAAAACGCCGTATTAGGGGAGCTGATACACGTTAAATTGGTCAGAGTTCAATTTCCTCCCATTATAGTGGTGTGGTAACTTCAAGAGCGGGTACCAGCCGAGGTGCCGTACTTGACCGAGGTTCAAAATTACAAGTTCCATCCACAATATTCTCGTGTTTAATAGTGCGACCTGAATAAGAACTCCCTTTCTTTGATGTTATAATTGCTGTTTATTTAACCTGAATTTAGTGTGATGAATTATTAAATAGACTAATGATTATACCTAGACTTCGAAACATAATTTGTTTAATCCGGTTCAACTAAAAAAAATATTCCGTTTCAGTTCCGGTTTTTGTTCCGCTAAAAATATCATTTTTGAGTTCAGTTCCGAATGAATAATTTATTCCACGTATATTTTTATTTGCACTAAAAATATAATTCTATCATAAGCAAATACATAATTCTACCAACATTTAGAATACATTATTCTTTTTTTAATTGGTACATTATGCGAATTGTTACGATTAACCAGCATGTATGATTATGAGCAGTTATCGGAGAAGGGCGATCATTAGCATTGTTATAAATTTTTGAGATTTGGATACTTCCCGATTAATTTACCAAGTTGCAACAGGGGGAAGGTTGGCGCCATCAAACTAGTTTAACCGCACTAATCGGTCCTAAGTCCGAGGTTTCCCTTGAATATTTTATAAATTTTTATTTTATAAAATTTTAATTTTGTTTGAAAACGCTGGTATTTTACTTTCTATATTCGCCATTGATATTTTGAAATGAGATTTAGTATTACAAAATTCATATAATTTCAATTTTTTAATTGATTTATATATATATATATATATATATATATGGGGGGTGTTTTATTTATCTTTGCAGTATAATTAATTTCATGAATAAAATGTTTATTAGAATCACTCACGATAGTTTAAAAGTTGTAATTATTTTTGGTATTCCAACTTTTTTTTCTAAGTAATAACTTGGTATATAATTTAAAAAGTAACGTGCATTATTTTGTTTTCTATCTCTTGAGTAAAATACATATTCACATTAGTTGTGTTTTATGCTATATATTATAGAGAATAATATATTGTAATAAAATAGGTTGCTGTTAATTGTACAAAATGTTATGTATCATTTAACTTTAAAAAATATGTATAGGTTACCCAAATGAAAAGTGCGCAAGTTCAATAAAAATAATTATTTTATTGGAGATCAAAAGAAATCGCTCTGGGGGTTGTATCACAGGTCCCATCGTTTCAACTGTTCCAAGACGTTTGACCTAAGCAGTACTCACCATAGACTGCCACTAGTCGTTGATAGATGTCTGTATTATACTCACCTCCTGCAATTAGGCACCTTAATACCACGCGTTGTTCATATCCCGACGCACCCATATATGACACTAGTTTACTTTCGATTGACATCGTATTAGGCGTACACTTCCTACCGTCCTTCTTGCACCTGTTTGGTGCAGTGCTATAGCTGCTGTCCTTCTTGCACCTGTTTGGTGGAAGTGCTATAGCTGCTTTTTCCCTTGCACCTGTTTGGTGGAAGTGTTATAGCTGCTGTTTTTCTTGCACCTGTTTGGTGACAGTGCTATAGCTGCTGTCATTCTGACTCAATCGCATGTGCCCCTTTTTTATTTGGGCAACCCTTATACTTACATGTGGTACCGTTCACTATTTCAAACCACACGATCTATCTGTCTTGCTATGAACATGTCTGATGACGCTCACAGTGTTTTGAGACAGTTTTGAGACAGTTTTTAGATTCTAGAAATAAGAGAAAGCCATGATACAACAAAAAGATGAAGATTTCCCGTGTCGGTTAAGAACCGAAAAAAGACAACTATAAACAACGGTCTTATGCCTGCGAATAACAATGTGTAAATATATAAGTAAACAAATTTTATGAATAGAGTAATACATAATTAAACTGAAAAGTTAACTCAAGATAAATTATTTTTGTTGTGGCAGCCATCACTGACATTCCACACATACATATATATTTATTTAATGAAACGCATAGAGTTTTCTTGAATATCCAATACAAAAACAGTTTATATTCGTACTTCATTTATAAAAGAACAATTAAAACAAATCAAAATGAAATATTTTAAATACAACGTTATTCAAATAATACCTACTTATTTCTAAGAATCTAACGATTTTTTTTTACTTTTTAATACTCTTTATCATGTTATGAATTTCTTAGAATTTTAAATTAAAAAAAAGTGGGATATATCATTTCGATATGAAAAAAAGCATCCATGATAAATCATAAAAAAAGACATTTGCATCAAACGTATATTCTTTATTCATTTGTTTCTAAGGAATATATTTTGCAGTACGTAGCTCTTAGACACTCCCTCATATAATTACAGAAAATGTATTCCGAAAACAACAGAGACTCTGCGGCAGATGAAAAAAAGAAGAAAAAACGTCATTGTCGCAAAGCATTACTGTCTCCTTTCCTTTCTTTTTTTTACCCTCCCTCCGACTTACTAATGGGTAGTGACGACTTTTACTTCCTCGTAGTGATTTATATATATTTTTGTTTCACTTGTACCAAAAAATTTGCTTTTTTATTCATTTGTTCCACCCCCAGATTTTGAACTTTCAAAGACTCTTGCTTAGTGTAAAAGAATAGGATGGATGACACAGCAGTACTGTACAAAAGGCAAAAACGGTATGGATGTGTATTTGGAATTAATTATGCATTCTGTCTAGTTCGTAAGAATTTTTTTCCTTCATTATTTATGAGCTTTGTAAAGTAGTGAAGCTGCATAAGCGACATAAGAAAATAAACTAACAGAAACAGATAAAGGCAGTCCCTACGAATTATTCCTATTTTTTATTTCTTTCCGTTCAAAGAATCGCATGTATTTGGAGTAAATAAAAAAATAGATACAACAGGGAATTAAAAAAAAATACGAAGAATTCGGGCGCTCTCCTTTCGAGGAAAATAAATACTGATTTTTCGTTATGTGTTGTATTCTGAGATGCTAAATTCTTATCATCCTGCATTTGTAAACGGGAATTTTCTTAAAGTGCTCTTATATTGATGACGGAGTTAAAAATGCAAAGCGTATGTTCTGTTAGCTTGTTTTTGAATTTTTTTTTACCTTTCTCTTCACATAAATCTCTGCGTTTTACAGATAAATAACCATAATTATCCATGTTTGCGAAGGCCATCTCTAACATATTTTAAACACTTTTTTTATTTGAAATACCCAGTTTCTAATAGAGTTTTACAGAATGCTTTATTTCATTCCCTGAAAAAATGCTAAATAATTGGAACTAGACTTTCTCAATGGGTGTTTTAAATTTTTTTAAGTAAAAATGTTGTTTTTTTAAAATTTTGTAATGTAATTGGAACACTATTTTGTTTATTTAGTTCATCCAATTTTTCTGTAAAAGAAACAAACATGTTCAGTTGTTCAATTTTTATTTATAGAATGCCTGTTATCAAATGAAGATTGGTGTTTTTAATTAGAATGCAGGCGAAAAACAAACAAAGGAAAAAAATTGGTACAAGTTAATGTTATGAGAGCAAAATAGTGGAAGATCACTCATTGAAAGAAAAAATTGCACAACTGAAAAGGGAGAAATAACATGGGAATTTTGAATTCATCTTAATGGTTGAATTATTTCTTTCTTCCTACTCGTTACTTAGAATTTTTGAATCAAAGGAAGATTATGTTTTTGTTACTAGAATAATAATTTGGATGCTAAATCCTACTTCGTTTTTATAAATCAGACAATCTTTCAGCAAACTTCAAATTTTTATTTAGGATTCATCAATAAAATTTTCAAGGTAGGTTTATAAAGGCTGATTTTTTTTAAACATTACACATTAGATGGATCGTACATTTTTCAACGAATTATAGAATATACATATATGCAAAAGATGCTCCCTGTCATATAGGCGAAGGGAAAAATAAAATGCAAAGTTCATCTTTATGTTAATTGTCAAAAGGCGAATAAAGTTTAGGTATTTGAGCTTTTGTTTTCGTAACAAGTTAAACTAATTTTTGGTAGAGATAAACAAGTATTTTATTACTCTTTTTGTGATGACAAGACACATCTAAACAGTTACAAGAAGAAAACATCAGTTACAATTAACAACTTCTTTGTTATTAAACTTTTAAAGGTATACGGCTACGTTCGGAACCGTTATTTTGCAAACGCTCATAAATAAATCATACACTCATGGACAAAAAAAAATAGCGCACCAAGGAAAAGTCGTAAAAATGAAACGAAATTTTACATATGTAATGTCTATTTTAATATAAGTAAATAATTAGAAAATCAAAGAAAAAGGATTTTTTCAGAGAAAAAGGCAAGAAAACGGAGGATATAATACCCTGCTGAACCCCTCTCTAGCACGAATGCACGATGCGATACCATCGGGCCTTGAGACATACAAGTTATGGATGATGTCTTGAGAAAGTTCGTTCCACATTTGCTTTGACCTTGCCTCTGGTTCATTCAAACTCGTGGGATGCCCAACTTGCCGTCCCAAATGATCCCAGATATGTTCGATTACATGCAAATATGGGGATCGGGCAGGTCAAGGAAGAGTAGTAACAGTGCGGAGACAGTTTTGCGACACCCTATCTGTGTGAGGCCGATCATTGTCTTGTTGAAAAATGGCTCCTGGCAGCCGTTGCATGAGTGGGAAGACATGCGATTGCAAGATGTCATGGACATACCGCTGGGCTGTCATGGTGCCACGAATCAATACAAAGGGTGATCGTGTATTGTAGACAATGCACCTCTTTCCATCACACTAGTGGTGGAAACGGTGTGTCGCTGTAAAGCAAAGGCAGGATTGATGCGTTTACCACGGGGTCTCCGCACACGAACACAATTATTATCATTGCTGAGATTGAATCTGGATTCATCGCTTTAGACGACCTGGTTCCCTTCCACTGCAGTCCAGTTTCCTCGTGTTTGGCACCACTCCAAACGGAGGCGTCGATGGGTAAGCGTCAAGGGCAGCACACCTAATTTACGCCACGATCCCAAATGTCCTTTAGCCAGGCAACTTCATATGGTTCGAGAAGACACAGAGGCCTCTAGTGAAGGTGCTACCTGTGCCTGGATAGCGGCCGATGAAGCAGTTGGTTGTACGCGTGCTTTTCTTACGATGTGGAGGTCTTCTCGACGACTGGTCTGTCGAGGGCGACTTGAACCTGGTCCTCGTGTAAATGGCATCTCTCGGATTCACTGGTCCCAACACCTCCTTTAACTCAACTAGAGTGGCATAACTGACGAGTTACACGCATAGCTGAGCACCCAGTATTCATCATATGCCGTTGATTCTCCCCCTCTCAAACTGCGACAGCTGCTCATATTGTCTTCGAAAACGGCGTAATGGCATGTCTTTCTCAGCTCTTCCTTTGTAAAGATTCAGAACCCTCTAACAAGCTTTAGTTACTTGCTTTATACTTCCACAGAGAACTCTCTACTGGTGGTACGTAATGCGCAATGACGCTGCATTTCTAATCCTTTACATATCTTCTCGACATGTACCTTCATACCAAGTTTCGTGACAATCCCGCAGTTATTTCTGGGTGCGCTAACTTTTTTGTCCATGAGTGTGTTATGTTATTATTGTATTTATGTATATAAAAATTTTTTAGGAATATTATTTTAATAAAAATTATTTAAGTACAATATTTTCACAAAGAATGAGCATAGAGTGACCAATTTTACAAACATTCTCTTTTTTTTTTTATGAAATATGCTTCTATTATAATAATATTTTGCCAGTCTATATCTCAGAACTCTGTACAGAAGCTAAATTAGAATTTTTTAAAAATATATTACTTAGAAATGGATTTATCCATATTTTACTACAACAGGGGGGGGGGGAGAATTTTTAAGGAAAAAACGCCGATAATTATTTCAATTGGTTGTAGCTCTGAAAATTATAGGAATTTTTTCAAAAACTCTAGTTCAGACAAAATATTATTATTATGGAAACAATTTGTATAAAAGGCGAAAAAAAAGTTTATTCTAAGAATATTTTGCCAATATATTCTATTTAAATATTTTTTTTATCATAATGTCCTTAAAACTATTTTACACATGCATTCTGATCTAAATGACACTAAATATCATGAAAATTACCTGTTGTCGAAATTACGATAAAGCATGTATTCGACTGAATCGACGATGCTGGGAGGAAGAGCTTGGGCTATGAAATTTTGCTAAGCACATTGTACTATTTACTAAGGTGACCAGTTTTTTCACTATGGAAATGAGGGGGCGAAAAATTTAAGAAAATTTACAACATTAATGTATGAAGTATTTTATTAACTCAAACAAAAATTCACTAATTACTCTTAGAATCATTTACTTAAGCGAGTATATTCCATTGAATGAATTTTTTGTCAGTATATCTTTTTCTAATAATTCGGAAATTTCGGAAAAAAAAATATCCTTCATAGTGAATTTTACGGTAAATGCAGCTGCTAAAATATCTACATTCACAACATTGATTTCTCACTTCTCCACAAATCATACATACCAATTCAAGAAAACCTTCCAACTGTTCATTAGTTCCTGGGCATTACAACGTAAATTCATTAAGAATAACTAAAGTTTCATATGGAATTTCCTTTTTGAAATGATTAAATATTTCCACCCACCTTTTATTAATTTCAACATGTTGTTTTTTTCCCCATTGTTCTAATTTATCAGAATTTAAATATACATCCAGTGTTCTATTTTCTTCAAAAAAAATGCACAACAGCTCAGCTAAGAATCTCAGAATGGAGATTAACAGATACATTTTAAAATATTGAAAAGAAGGCGAAGCACAGGAGGACACTTTTTGTGGAATGACAAAAACTATGAAGAAAGTATTGTCCTTCCTAAAGAAAATGTTGGCAATAGAGTCAAGTTAGCATCCTCTTTGGTGGTGTAACGTCTCAAGCATCTAAAAGATGACACATCTTTAATAATTGTAGATTTATTTCCCAAACACAAGACAGTTCACAGACATACACGCTTTACCTTGTACAGTATTTACAATTTAGAAATTAGAGTTCTTGACATTCTCAGAGTCAAACAGTCTTTCTTTGTCACCTTATATTAACTTCTCTTATCAATAATCATCGCTTTTTTATGCAGAAAAAAATAACTTTACTTTGAGTATAAAGTCATCTGACAAAAACTAAGTATTGTTCCATTTTTAAAACAATTGAAACCACTTGTGGTAATATTAAATTTTGAAATTACTTTTTTAAAATTATTTTTATCCTGATCTTCATACCATTAAACATCTTTTTGCTTAAAAGTACATTTTCATTATCAATATTTTTTTCTTCATACAACCACGATCCACCCAATTATACATTCTAAAGTCCATTTTTTAAAGTTTCTCAGAAAAAGAATAATAATAAAAATTATGTTCTTGTATTCTAGATATATTTAGTGGAATCACATATATAATGAAAGTAATACCACTATATTACTAGTTATCATAGACCAGCGTGATTATAATTAGTTCATTGTAGTCTATTTCAACCTCGAAAGAGACCTGAACCATTTAGTAATCTTCATTTTGTCTGAGAATCGGAAGTTTTCAAATTCTTATGGTCTCCCTATTGGGTTACGTGACATGAGTGTGTGTTTTCCTACAATTACAGATAATGATTAGTTGCACTTGATGCGACCCATAATAATGGATTTGTATGGAAATAATGCACCTGTTGTGCATATATTCCACGCCAATGAGTAATATTTATGTATTTTCGATAAAAAAAAACATATGCAAATGCATCACGAACAAATTCATTTATTCTTTTATGACCTTCACCAATTACGTTTTAATTATTCTTTTTACATCACTATTAATAAGGTGACCATTTTTTATTATGAAAAAGACAAAATTTTAAAAAAAAATTACAACGTAAATATATTGAACATTTTATCAACTACAAAACTTCAAAAATACATTAATTATGCTTAGATCCTTTTAATTAGCTACTTATACGAGCATTCTTCCATCGAATGATTTTCTTTTTGTTGTCATATATCATTTTCTAATACATTGGAAATTTCGGGGCGAGAAATATCCTTTATATTGAGTTTTACTGTAAGAAAAATGCCTTCTACAAAAAAGGTATCAATATTCAATCGATTTCTCACTTGTCCAAAAATTATTATCAATTGGAAAAATTATTTCAACTGGTGTGTTAGTTCCTGAGCAGAACAACGTAAATTCAACAAGAATACCTAAATGTTCACATGGAAGTGTGTTATTGAAGTTGCTAAACTCTTCCACCCATCTTTTATCAAAAGTAAAAGTTTGGACTGGCATCTCTGAATAGAGATTAACAGGTTAGTTTTAAAATATTTAAGAAAAAGACAAATACGAGGACACTTTTTGAGGAAGGACAGAACTTATAAATGAAGGACTGCCCTCTCTAAAGAAGGACGCTTGATTACCTTAGCATTAATAAATATTTTCCAAGAGTACCGTGGCAATGTTTTCTTAATATTTAATTGATAAAAAAATGCAGATCACTATATAAGACATTTCATTCATTATTTTAGTTGTATCTAATTAAGCTATTGTGTATGAAATATCTTGCTTCTGCAAGAAGTATTGCAATCATACTATAAATAATTTTATAGTCAACTAATTATAAGATAATTCATTTTTATCATGATTTTCAAAAGTACTAATAATTATTCACAAATATGGCACTTGCGCTTAAATACATCATTTGCTGTTAAATCAGTTTTTTTTTGTAGTTAAAAATATCAAATACTAAAAATAAATCTAATTTAAGAAATGAAAGAACAACATATCAAACAAAGTTAAAATGAATTAAAAGTGAAAAAAATATATAGTCCAAATGATGTAAAATACAAAAGGGATTTCAAACAAACAAAATTGAAATACAAGGCAAATACAGAGCACCAAGAAAAAAGAATAGGGGGGGTCTGCATCCTAAACTAATAATAATAAAGATAAAAACTATTGAACTTATTTTACTGAATTGTTTAAACAAATTTAAAAAACATAAAAAAAACGAAATAATATAATTTATTGTAAAAAGCACAAAACTTATAAAACAGACAAGTTTTAAAGGTTATGTAAGAAAATGTCATGATGGCGTAAATAGCGTATCAGGGGAAATCATTTATTTTCTCTCAAAGCTTACGACAATCAAAATCAATGCGGAAATGTAAAAATAAATAAATAAAAGAGTCGAAATGCATCAAAAGAGTCATCCAAGTTACTTTGTATAAAATTATCAAATATTGAAACAGTGCAACTACATATTTAACTTAAAATTTCATAAACTTCAGCACATTTACCTCAAATATATTCAAGTAACATATTAATAAAACCTCAAAATCACTCACAAATATATATTTTAAAAAATAATAATTCATTTTTACACAATTCAATAAAAAAAATTAATACGTCGCTGACACATTAAAAGAGTTGTTTTTTTGCGTCGAATATACTTCAGCTATTATTTTTTGAAATAATTTATTCTTAAATCAAAATTTCAAATATAGATATGCTTCTCCGTAAGGAAAAAAAACGTAATTATTAATCTAGTTAAAAGAAATTAAAAAAGGAGGTAAGAGGAAATGCGTTATCTTTTTAATTACAAAGAATAAAAATAAAAGTAAAATTATACAATGAGTGAAAACTTTTGTGGAACCATTTGTTTTTCAGTCTTTTTTTTAATTCCTTTAATCTGGGTGTTAAACACGTTGCATTTCATTTTTAAAATTATGTATCGTTTACAAACTTCTTCAAATATGATTTTCGTAAGAATTTCATATTTATTTCTGAAATTTTAGTAATACAATAATTTCCTATCATGTTTTTTTTTCATTCATCGAAATCATTTATTTATTTATTTTCCTACTTGGCTGTTGAACACACATAAAACTAAAATATTATTTAATATTTTCTTTAACAGTTTTCAATCAATCCTATTTAAAAAAAAGAGATTTTGCTGAGGAACTCCTTGTCTAATTAATTTTCATTTTTTTATTCAGCAATAAAATACTTTCATGAAACAGAAAAGTATATTTTTCTTGTCTTTTTCTTCTAGTTTTCCAATGAAACAATTAGATAAATGCATTATTTTAATGGATGGGATTATAAAAATATTAATAAGTAAACACTTAAAAATAAAACTTAAAATTATATTTAATTAGAAATTAAGCAAATAAGCTAAAATAATCATCAGAATTTTTTTTAATTTAAGTAATCTTTATAATAATCAGTTCCTATCCTTTTAAGTGAGTCTATGGAAATTTTCAGATATAATTCGAAGACGCTGTCCCCTATAAAAAATGATCAAATTTTATAACGAATCTTCTTCACACAACCTTTATCTTATTAGAACTGCCCAACCAAATTAGCACACTGTAAAAATTTCCATCTTTTGAACCTAAGGGTAGGTTAGGGAAGGGGATTAGAAACTGGATGCATTTGTACGTCGTTAAAATGCAAATGTGACTTCGATTATGTGATTATCCATCACCTACACCTTGGATATCGGGGTTTTTCGAAAATTAGATTCCGTAAATTTAAATGCCTCCAGATGAAGAAGAATAACGACGTCAAGAGGGAAAGAGAGAAAAAAATTTGTGTCCCGGAAATGAACCAGCGAAAAGTTGGTTAATATCCAGTTGCCGTCTCGATTAAAGATTCGAGATGATATAAGATTTCTTAATGGAATTTTAATTACTGGTCTTTCCATCTAACAACTCCTGATTTCTTATTAACGATAATAAATCTGCAGGGGTGTATCTTGTGGGAAAGTTACTTCAATAGCTGTATCTTTCCTATATTATATTGATATTTTTTGCGATCTATTTTGTGTTTACTTGATTTGTCTTGCAAAAAGAAAAAAAAAGAATCACTGGATATTTTTCTTGCGCTTTGTTATGCAATAAATGCTGGATTTAATGTTTTGAAAACATTTTATTCAAATATTTACTAAATTATATATAAATATGAATGTTACATATTGGTGCATTTTTTGTTTGAAAATTATTTTCTTCAAGAATAAATTTTACATTGTTTTAGGTAGGAAAGAAAGCAATGGAAGTTGAATTAAAAAAACATGTATCTTTAGATAATATCAATTATTTATTCGTTATGTTTTACAAGTAAAACTAAATTTAAAATATTGTTACGATTTTTGTGTAATGAACCCTTAAAATAGTGTAAGTAATTTATATGTGGATGTGTAACGTTATTACTACTTTCTACTGTACTTATTTCATGATGAAACTATAATACTTGCAAGGAACACCGTTCCTTACATTATAATGGCGATTCATTGGTAACTGGGCAAAATGTTGGTGATAGAGTCAAGTTAGCATCCTCTTTGGTGGTGTAACGTCTCAAGCATCTAAAAGATGACACCTCTTTGATATTTGTAGATTTATTTCCCAAACACAAGACAGCTCACAGACATACACGCTTTACCTTGTACAGTATTTACATTTTAGAAATTAGAGTTCTTGACATTCACAGAGATAATAAGTCTTTACGCTCGCTGATGGAGCCAAACAGTTTTTCTCGTTGAGAGGCAAGAACTGACTGCGGATATTCACACTGCGCCTCACGGATGGAGCTCACAGATACCACTGCTCTCGTCGGAAGCAAAATCCAACTTTAGATATCAACAAGGCGCTCACGTGTGGAGCTCAGAGAACATCACTGAATCAATCACCAAGTGATCGAAGTCGTGGTTTTTCAACTGCCGACTCCCACTGGCTTGGTACTCGCGCATGCGCAGTGCTTGCGATCAGTCTACGTTGTCAATCGATGTTCAGGTATTTCACAGCAAGGCTCGAGATCCTCACGTTGAAGCTTGGAGAGTGGGGTGCCACCTCAGTTGTCCTCCTCGTTACTCAACTGAAGTTCCAAATCATACGGTCTATGAGCGTAGAGTTCGTTTCAGTGGCTTGGCGAACAAGTTGGCGAAAATATTTGGTGAGTTGGTTACCATATGGATGTTTCTGGATATTACTGCAGAAATCTATTCATATAATGATCTACGACGTAGCAGATATTTCTGGAAAAATCTGTTCGTCCTACAAATAGGAAGTTACTCACCGAAACTGAATTTGTATTGTTCTGATCGTTGAAGAGGCGACTAGAGATTATCTTCTACTATCGAGTGAATGGTTGCGAATAATCGTAATCGTTACGTTTTTGTATTTTTAGACACTAATAGTTGTGTCTGAGCGCTGTAGAAGGTGTTAAGACCTTTTTCGATTTATTAAGCGATTCGTACTATATCCTGTATTTTATGGATTGTTTTTCTGCAATAAGTTTCCATCACGCTTCTGAAGAACTGCCTTGCATAAAATCCTCAAACTCCATTCTACGTAACAATATAAATTACGCATCGAAACTCTTTCATTTGCATGCTTGGAATTTCATGACTAGTTTTAGATTCACATTATGGGTATGGCCGTTCTTGGAGAGCCTTGGAAAAGTTTTGTGTGAACTCCTATAATTTTGTGGTGTTATCTTCATAAGACTGTAACAGCCTCCCGTCAGGGGTGATCACTTTTCTCTAGTGGTTATGTTGCACTGCTACGGAGCCTATATAGCGTCGCGGGTCCTGTTCTCGGATATGCACCTCAACATTAGTGACCTTGACTGAATTAAGAAAAAACGAAACCTTCGCACAGCTATCGTGGCACTATTTACCCACGACAAGAGCAATACAAAAAAACATCAGAAACACTTGACACATCAACCACTATCGTAGCTAGCTCTAAGGGGTCCTGTATTAAAATTCTTTTCAGGGCCCTTTTTTAATATGAGAGCCATGTTAGTGGGACTACAGTTACACATTATGGGCCCCCGTAGCTTGGGGGTCCCTTATCATTGATAAGGCTGATACGGCGATAGCTACGCTCCTGGAATCAACCAATGTTGTCAGATTCACTTGACGCAACACTACTAATTAACAACAATAACTCACACACTACACACGTTTGCCAAAACATTTCGTTTGCCTATCCACCAATTCACTAGTGTGGGAGTACAGTAGTGGAATCTTCGTAAGCCAGTAGCTACCTCCGGTTAGGGGTGATCACTTGTATCTAGTGGTTATGTTACTCGGCTGCAGACTTTAAAGTAGTGGGTTTTGTTCTCTGATATGTACCTCTACAATTTGATTTGTTACTGAAATTAGCCTCCGACTGTTATTACTGAGACCAACGAGCAAAATCAACACCTAAAAGGAACTTATCTGAATCCAAAATAATCAGGAAATAATTTGTATTGTACTTAAGAATTTTTTTTTAATCATTTGTTATGAATACGTGATATTTATTTAACCACTTAATGCGATTTTAAATAGATCGAAAAGTTGATTGTGTATATTAGTTACATACTTTATGAATTTGAAATCCAATTATTTGGGAGCCAGAATCAGCTATTCAGTTTTTAAATAATCAAAGATGAAATGAGAATTCATATAGTAGCGAATTACTTCCATATATCAGCAAAGGAATTCCTCACTTTTAATACTTAAATTATTTTATCGCTATCGAACTAAAAGAATTTTTAATTGTTAAATTTATCAATAGATGAGTAAAAAAGTAATTGTGGTCCTATGTAGTAATTAAAATATTGCAAGAATTTATCCCGCTTACTGAGTTGTAGTTGTTTTAGTTAAATATTAAGTTTCAAAATACACCTTTCTCTCTCTCTCTCTAACCATAAAAAATTAAATGAAACATTTTTTTACATTAAATTAAATTTATATATATGTGTGGCTATATGTGTTTTAGGTATAATAGATTTAGGTCATGGATTTTTTTTCTTATACTGAATGTAGAATATTTATTCCTTATTTTAATATGATTTCGTTAAATATTATAAAGAGAAAGATAAAAGGGGTTGGTGAGTCCTAAAACTAGCTAAGCCACATTTTTATAAAATGTTACATGTTTTAACAAAGGTTTTATAAAAGGTTACAAGGTACCATGAACCGCCCATTTGGTATAGTGTTTAATGACTCTGACGGCTGTGCCGCTGAATCCTGGTAAAGGCATGGATGTTTGCAAATGTATAGTGTCTTCGAAAGTATATAGTATAATGTAAATATATAGTGTCTTTGGGGTACTCTAAATAGCATGTGTTCTTGTGAGGTTTGTGGAATGGAAGAGTAGTGGGAGGTACCTGACCGCCTCTCCAGGGTGTTCTCCCTCAAAATCGGGCTGGAATCAAGTCAAATCGTACTGCCACCTGTGTGGTGCTCAAAGCTACGGATAACAACAGATATACAACTTAGTGCTTTGCCATGATGAATTTCGTGGGCCTCGATCTGACCTTTGCCGATCAGGTGGCAACAATTTATTCCTCAGTCAGCATTGTTTATAACACTACATCATCTATCTTTTCTCTAATATCTGAATTATTCTTTTATGTTCAATGCTTAAATATCTTTAGTAGAGACCATTAAAAACTATATATATGAGGCTCAACGATGGTTTAAGAAGTAATTTCCAAAAAATAATAAAGATTATCTCTCTTTCTTGTTCTTTTTTTGGTTATTTTTTTTCTCTTTTTTCGTTTCTTTCACATTTTAACACTTTTTACTCACAAATTATTGTACCATATATTCATGAGCTTAACAATATATTTTTTTAGAAAATCTTAAGCTTAACCAATAGGGCATGTAATAGCCAGTGGTATTGGTCGCAATGATAATGGCCTCTAATGACATGTCTTGAGTTTTTGTCCTGATTCCATTAAAGACTCATATAACGGAATAATGAAAAGAGTAGTTGTTACAATAAAACACATCTCTTACCTTTAATGTTTCCTCGGAATATATTTTGTTAGTTAAACAAAGCTAGTATCATTAAAAAAAGCAACAAGAAAAAAATAGTTAAAAGTTTAATATCTTTCTTGACTCATTAATCCTTTGATTTTTTTTTTTTCAAAATTTATGAAATCCCGACTGGATTTTAGAAACGAGTAAATAGTCTTATGTTTTATAGTTCTGATAAACAAGAAGTTTTTTTCATAATTTATATATTTATTGAACCAATTTATTTCAAATCTATGCACATGTCCTTCCCCCCCTATTCTTTGAGACTTTTAATTCGTTTATATTTATGACAGTATACATATCACTGGATTTCAAAAAGTTGATGACATTTCAGTTTCTTTCAAACCAAACAAAGTGCAAACATATGATATATATGGACGCCTCTGTAATAAGACTACATATAATAATAAAAAGTGAAAAGAAAGCAAATATACTAAAATTTTGATCTCATTTCTAAGCATATAAACTCCATAAACCTTAGTTCTAATCTACTTGCTTGACTCTCTGCTCAACTTACATGGCATATATCATTTTTTCCACAGCCTTTACTTCTGGAAATGTAACCGAGGTTGTATTTGAATTGCAAATGTAATATTTGAGAAGCTTGTGAAAGGGACTTTTTTCTCCTATTTGGAAAGGAAGCTCAGATATCTTTGTTGCATTTCCTATGAACCTGTGAGCAAAAAATATGTCTGCTGTTGGTGAAATAATATGTATGAAATATTTGCCTTCTTAAGCAGAAAAATATTTTAATCCAGTTCGCATTTTGTACAAAAGGCTAAGTTATGTTACACAATTTGGTAAAGAAAGTTTATGATTTTTACGTGATTATTCTGTATAATAAATATATTGTATGAAAAGTGAGTAACTATATATTACAAATATTTTTTAGGGGAATAATCTGTTATATTTTTAATATCTTATTTCATTTTCGGTAGCAGATAGGTAAATTGATTATTGAAATGCATAAGTGCCTTTATATAGATTTCAAGCTCCTGTCATTTAAGATAATTTAAGAGTTAAATATAAAAAAGTACATGTATATATATTTCCCTTTCTCTCTCTCTCTCTCTCTCTCTCTCTCTATATATATATATATATATATATAAACACGTATCTAAACCTTATTTTTTTGAATGAAATATTAACATAATCTTTTAAGTGATACTAGTTAACTTCTTTTCTAACTTTAAAGTACGTTTAAATGTGTATAGATAAATAAATGTATGTAATGTGACGATGTGATGGTACTCATTTTGTAAATTGTAGTCGTGTCAATTAAAAATCGGAATATTCATGCTATCATCTTTTATTTTAGTATCAGATGAGAAATTTGTAGATCGTCTATGATCAAGTGCCAAAGAGCTAGAAAGGAAATTGTCATTTTTCTAGATTTTAAAATACAAGGATAAATAGGGGGAAACGTAATATTAAATGTATAATCACGTGTTCAAGTGAAAAGAAACATGCTATTTTAGTAATTACAAACGTGTTTTACAAACATTCAAAAATTTTTAGATACAAAAAATTTCCCTTCACTTCGCTTTCATCGTAACATTCGACATATTTTGAGTATTTGGAAAGTAAAAAATGTGATTTTTTTTCTTAAGCTATTTTAATAAAAATATTCTTAGACTTTACTTTTAGTAACCTCAACATTTTTCCAAAATGATTAATTTTTCTGACTTCTGTTGTAATTTTTGTGTGTGTGTTTTCAGGATATTTAAAATGAAGCCAACTTTTTTTTTTGTTGAAATCAGTTTTTCTGTAAACATTTTTTTATTCTAAATTCTCTTTGAGATTCGGTGTTTCCGCAATGCAACTCTGCCCCAATACTTAATATTTTTTTACCACTTGAAATCCCCAACATTTTAAAATTTTATTTTTTATTGCATAATACAAGTAATCAGATTTCGTGTGTTGATTATTCTTCAAATTCACATACTCAAAATAAATCTGTTGGGTTATCCTCTATCTTTTCATCTTTGAGTAATTATTCAAACTACTGATGAAAAAAGTTTTTTTCTTATTTCTGTGTGTTTAAATATAAAAAAGAACATTTTAATTACACACATAACAATTTGAATATTTTGGGAAACGTTAATAAAAATTTAACTATTAGAAATAACTATGATGTCTGATTTAAAAATGAAAAGCATTTAAACTATTATTAAAACACATTCGATGTATACACATACATAGTTTTAGCTGTAGTAACAGCTGTTACTACAACACCCAATATCAAGTCCTCCAACCCGTATCAAACAGTACAGTTGTTGATCTTCTGTAGCAAAAATGGTTTATAAAAATATCCGAGATAATGTTGTTATAAAAAATGAATACATATATATATATATATATATATATATATATATATATATATATATATATATATATATATATATATATATATATCAAAGTTATTTTATCATGTCAAATAGAACAGAAATTTTCGTTTTCATCTACGCACGTAAAACCAAAAGGTAAGTTACGGGTCTGATTTATTAAATTTCGTCCATGTGACAGTATAAAGAATACTTTCGAATGCATTTTATATCATTAGAGAATTGCTGATGTTTACCAATGAAACTATTTTGATTTCTTTTCTGCGTATCTAGTTACGCCACATAAACATAGTTAGTACTCATACAACCTAGTACTGAAGTATACCATAATGGCATCAAGTTTGAATTGCGGGATGTACATTTACTTCCTTTCGAGTAATCTATGTTTTTTGACGCTATAAACTCAACTATAAAACATATATTGGTACCAAATTCACCAACTGGAAATCTTCTGTTCTTTACGACCTATGATCGTAAAAGGTGAAATAAAACTTTGCAATTCCCACGAAAATGACTGCCCTTTCTTTACTAGTAGGCTCAATTACTAAAGGTGAATTTCCTTTACCTTGCAAGAATCAGCATTTCTATATATACACAGAATAGCCGAAAACGAATCATATTCTTCGAATGGGTTCTTATTCTTACTACACTGTTGCAACAGAAGAACAATATTTTACTTCTGGAAAGAGAAAACTGGTATCCTGTATCACCAGAAACTTCACTCCATAAATTGCCTATTAAGTTTTCTGGCATGCTGATATTGTAATTAATAATATGTGTAATAATGTCCCATAACCTTAATAACTAGATAGTTAATACGATTTCAAATAATAGTATAGTACAGGTTTAACTAATACAAAATAGAAACAAGTCTAATATGTTACTGCATCGGGTAAAAAAATGTGTGTGATTATTTGAAAATCAGTAATATATTTGAGACATACTACAATTTTTACATGTTATTATTTGTTTTAAGATATTGAGTATCAGTTAAAGTGAACATAATAAATATTTGTCACTTTTTAATAAATTTTACTTTCCTTTTTATCTTCTAAATCTAGTATCCACATCAAGATTTTTTAAAAACTGGATTCTGCTTATAAAATAAAATGTAAATGTGAGAACACTTTATTTAGAATTCGCGCTTTGTGTTTTAAAATCTACTGAAGTTTGTCTTTTATTACAAAAAAGTTTAGAACAAATGTTTTTCAGTAATTTTTTTATTTGTGTGTAAAAAAAATATCAAGCATTTTTAAGTTATAAATATATTTAATTAGTAAATATATGTGTGTAACTATTCTGTTAAATAATACACAAAATTTATTTTACTTGTCAATAGTTTATTAAATTTCAGCCTATATCAGGAAAAAAACATGTGCGATTCACGAAAAATTTATATTAATTTACATGCAACAATTGTGTGTGTGTGTGTGAACTTCACTTATTTCTGTAATAAAGTTCTGATGATAATTATTAGAAAAATAATAACACCCGTGTATATTTAAATGCAATAATAATTGCGCAGTTCGAGTTATTGTACCGAAACGAGTGACATCCTTCGGGCAGGACAGTGCCACTTTCAAAATCAAAATAATGGATAAGAGAGAAAGTCAAATATGAGTCGCAAAATAAAGCTACACAAGGGCTCTTTGTGACGCACCGCGTAATTTGGAACCATACTCAAGTGACGAGGACGACATCTGAGTACTCTGGCACCTCCCTCACCAAGTTTCTATATGACACTAACGGGCGAACGTTTGAGCCTCGGCAGATTTAACGTGCATCGTCCCACTCTACATGGCGGAAATTCAAAGATATTAGGCTCGAACTGATGCCACGTTAGATGCAAGTCCATGATCTTGACCACTAGGCTCCCACGGGCCTGAAAGATTGTGATGCATTCCATGTTGAGGAATATTTGTGCAAGATATTACAGAAAAAAAATCTGAACTAAGTGTGTAGCTTGAAAAAAGTGTGGAGTCGGCAACAACTGTTTTGGTAACGTCATTCAACGCACTTCCAATACCCATGTTGCCAGTATTGTATCAACGATCATGTCAGTTAAACGTTCTGCGTCATTTAGTAAAGACGTGTTACTGCATTCTGATGGAAAAAAGTCGAATCAACATCCAGTTTCTTGTGAAGAAATCGGCCACGAGAATATTTTAAATACTAACTGATGCTTATGGAGTTGAAACTTTGCCTAATGCGCATGTGTTTGAATGATATAAGAAGTTTTCAGGGTGGAATAGTCAATGCGGAATATGATGAACCTGCTGGGTACCCAAGGTCAGTGATTACAGACCAAAACATAGCCAAAATTTGTTATATGAGGGGGTTCCCTCTCACATCAGTAGTCAGACTGTTAATCGACAGTACTTCATTGAAGTACTAAAAAGACTTCGTGAAAAAATTAGGGGAAAAAAAAGCCAAATTTGGCAGTGATGGGTGATTGTTGCACCAAGACAATGCATCCGCTCACATGGCCCTATCTGTCAAGCAGATTCTGCCCAACAAAAACATTACTGTGATGGCGCATCCTCCTTATTCACCTGTTTTAGCACCATGAACCTTTTTTCCCTACAGTAATGAAAAGGAACCTCAGTTGAAAAGGTTCAAGCAAAAAAGGAAAATCTAACTAAGGGACTTCCAAAAGCCTCGTTCCAGAACTGTTACCAACAATGGCAACACCGAATGCAGAAGTGTGGGAATGCGAAAGGTAACTACTTTTAAGGTGATACTATCACGGAGAACTGATTCTGCAAGTACAAGAATTTATTAGACCAGTCTCGTTTTTTGTGTCACACCTTATATATATATATACATGTATATGTATATGTATATACACACAAGGTGCTCAATATATATATTTGTACGTGTCTGTATATTGGTCTCTCTATGCGTGTTTGTCCCAATAAATGCTAAATGTCACAATTAAGCGTCTTGTCTTAAATTGAGGTGATCACAGTTCAATGTTTTCGGTGAGAGTAATATAAAAATAAACGTCATTATATATATATTACTGTTATTATGGTGTATAAATGAGCTATAACGAATTTTTCACAATGCCATGTTGCTTTTACGTCTTTTGATGTCGAATAGTTTTCAATTTAATTCATTTGATGTTGAATACACTTACTAATAGAACCTTGATCAAATTTCTACATAACGTTATGTGATTATATTGGTATATTTTCACAGATGTTCCTAAAATTATATCATCTTATACAGATAACTTTGACTATTAAAATTATATTTAAATAATTCATGTTCTTCTCTTCTAGGTCATTATAACTTCTATAAATTTTAGAGCTTGAATGAATTTATGTACGACTGCTAACAAAAGTTTTACTGTACATATATATATCGTAGGTAATTTATTTCAAGTTTTTATGGCTAACTTATTTTTTCGATTAATTATGATGGTGTTTCAGTGTACGAATCTGAATGAAACGCCATCTATTTAAAGTTAATCCGGAATAATAATAATAAAAAAATATTATACTATGTTTGCGTGTTTGGGTTAAAAATTAAAAGTATTCCAAAACAGCGGTCCTTAAACTTTCGATCACTGTAGCTCCCCCTCTATGTAAACTACGGGACTATGTTTGGCTGAAAACCAGCAAACGGAGTTTGCTTCTTCTGTGATCCTAAAGTAGCGAATAAAAACCCAAAACTCACGGACGGACCGCGGTGGAAGAATGTAACCTGATGTCGGAGGATCTCAAGATTATAAACATCTCTCCAACACATGACCGATTGATTTAAATGCAATCGTTACCGAACTAGCACACTATGAATCCAGTTCTTATTTTTTGCATAAAAGTTTCTACAATTTTTTCGAAAATATTACTCTGTATTAATGGCTATGTAGTTACAAACAGTAAAACAAAAAAAAATCCTGATATAATACTTATATTCGAAATGATGCACGTACTAGTAGTTTTTTTCATTGGGGGTAATTTTGCGATCTAGTCTAGGAGGTGTAACGTTTGAAAGAATAACGGTAGCGTATTCTTGGTTAATTAAAATATGGAATTTATTTAAGTCACAACTATTGAAAATTATTTACTAAATGATACATTAAAGTTATTAAATTTAATTATAGATTGTTAGAGTCCAATATTTTGTGAGAGGAGGATTCGTTGGTCACCACTCTCGTGCAAGTTCAAAGCATCTCTCCCCCTCATCTTCCGGTCGACGAGCTAGATTGCTCGGGGGTCAAAAAGGGGTTGCGTTGCACCTGCAAGCTGCACGTGTGGGTGTCGGGTCTACAAAGAAACCTACTAGATGTTGATGTTTTCGAGAAGTGACGTTACAGAGGGCACATCTTTCCATTTTTTCACAAGGCATTTTACAGTCTGTAAAAGAGAAAAATATTAACATTAAATGGGAGATTATTGTGTACACTTAGAAAGGTACTGCGGACCACAGTTTAAGAGCCACTGCTTTAGAAGGGTTGAATGGTCACTGGGGCACATGGTCTCTAATGAGAGGTCTTAATCCCCTATCTTAAAGGTTATTGTTGAGCATTAGGGGATGATTTGCCATGATTGGGGGGTGGTAAAATACAATAGTTAAAATTATGAGAAAATTAAAATTAATAATTAAAATAAGTAAAAACTTAATGCGCAGTTAAAGAAATGGTGGTGACCTTTAAATTAAAATTAAATTTCTGGAGCTAAAATTGTCTGTGTTGTTGGTGTGAAGTGTTGCTCTAAAATGAAGCTTGTATGGGGTGAGATACCATTCTTAGTGCTTTAACACGGTCTCTGCCACTAACGTGTTGTCGCGTCAGCGTTACGCTATCTCGTATACCGGTGCCACTGAAGGACGACGATCGACTATAAGTTATATGTTTTATTTTTTTAGAGCAGTGCTTCTCAAACTTTCGATACTGGCACCCCCTTTTCAATCACAATTTTTATCGCCCCCCTTGTACATTAATAATGCACTGAATGCAATAATAATGCACTTTGACGCTAAAGCAACAATCTTTATTATAAACCGTACAAATTCATGACATATGTATTAAATTGTGTGTTTGTTACTTTTAAGAAGAAAAAAAAGTAATAGGATAATTATTATGTTATTTTTCCTTTCTCTAATTTTTAAATTGGAACATATTGCAAAATGTGGTGGCTGCTTAGAAGACAAAATATAGATATCAGCTAAAACTAGAAAAATAACTCAGAGGGTCAATTTTTAATTGTAAACATTCCTTTGAAAAACTTTGCTCTGTAAGACAATCCCATGGAAGTCGCTAATACTTATTAAACTTGTTAATTTAGTATTAATTAATCAATTATAAAATACTCTGATAAGCACTGATACATTAAAAGTATACCGGCTGAAGTACCCGCTATTTTCACGAGTTCATTTATAAGAAAGTAAAACATTATTGATATAATCACTGAATTGTAAGGAAAGTAAAGCCAAGTGCGTGACAATGCTTACGAAAATGTAAAATTATTTTCTTTAAATGATTGCTCAAATTATAATTAGTTTTAAGCGAACTGTAATTTTAAGCCTCATAGAATTAGCATTCAGGATTGATGTTGTATAATGAACAATAATATAAAATTCCGATGGAGAATAATTGTATTATTTTAATATTTAAAGAAAAAAAACTTCAACATGCTTTAATCCTGGAGCACATCGCACACGATACTAATGGTCAAGCGGGGTTATTGAGTCACCCCTATCCTTTTTTATAATTATTTTTATAGTACACAATAAAAATCGAAATTCCAGGGAATAATTTAATTAAGAGAAAATATACTCACCTACTTTCTAGGACACAGAAAATATTTCGGAAAAAATGTTATCACACCGCAAACTCAGTCAAAATAAGTACCTTATGATTGTAAAAAAACGTTTGTCACTCCCAAAAAAGAGGGAGATATGTGGCAAATATATTTTAGTTCACGTTAAGACTGTCAAACAAGAGGATAGTGTCAGGGCCATTAGTAACAATTAAACAGGTTTGTCAGAATTACCGATTTCGTGCACTTTGTGCTCGGCGTGACCGCTTCCGGGTTAAAAGTGTATTTATTACAATATGGATGTTCTAAAATTTATGTAAAAAGTTTTTCATTGTGCTTTATATGTTTGGAAATACTCATAAAAATAAATCTTGGCCTAGTAATCCTTCAAAGTGCTCTCAGTGCTTTTCCAAAAATCATAAAAATATTTTACAAGGAAAAAAGTGCAGCAGAAATAATTTATTTACAACTTCCCTAAATGAAAAACACATACATAAGAGCAGGGACGTAACAAACCATACAAGTAAGTTCGAAGGTCAAATCGCAGCAAATACACTCTGCTGCATATAGCTGTTGTCAATAATATATAACAGTGATGAATTTTTTATCTTCCTAAATTTTTTTTTGATTAGGGGTCTGGGCTTTTTTTTTCTTTGAAAGAGTAGCATTTTCGGTTTGAAAAGGAATCATAATAAAAAAAAATCTCTCATCATGGAATTACAGCAAATAAAAAAAAATGTTTTTTTATTTGGTTATAGTATCAAAGTTAGCCCAAATGAGGTTTTAAAGTGGAAGCTTTTATTTTTGCTGACGTAATATCGCGGATGATATATAAAAATTATATCAGTGTAAATGTGTATTTTTTATTATGTCAGAAAGTATTTTGTTTTACTTCATTCCAGTAAATAATTTTTTAATCTTTTATTTTCGATATGCTCGTGCCCACTTGTAGGTTTATCGTGCCCCCCAGGGGGCGCTCTTCATAGTTTGAGGAACACTGTTTTAGAGGCATGTTAGTGAAGCATATTATTTATATTTTATGTGTTTGGTTTTTAAAGTTTATGTTATTTTTTTTTCATATCTGTATTTAAAATTAGTGGGCATGGCAAGTATTGCAGTTCTTCTCAGCCTAAGAAAAGGAAAGTAAATAAAAAATTGACTGACGCCAAAATAATGGAATTTTTTTTCTTACACTAAACAAGAAAATAAAAGGCTGTTCCGTATTTCTGGTTTTACTACTAAAATATAAGGAAATATAATTAAATCTCTATTTTGTAACTCGGCTTTTGAGGATGGATTTAAAAATTTTACTGGCATCGAATGTGTCACTCAAAAGAAGATTTCTCCCTTACATTTTCCCGTAATAAAACTATCAATATTTTAGTTAATTATTTAGTGTTGAATTGACTGTAATTGAAAATAGCTTATTCTATTCACAGAAATGCGTACTTTTGTTTTTATTTCCTAGCATATAAATACTGCATTTTAAACATGTAAATTACGTACGCTAGGCATTGTTATCTATAGAGTAAAGCATTTATGGACAGGCCTAGTAGCTATTCTCAATAGGAAGCTCTACTATACTTGAGTTGTAGGTGGTGGTTTCATTTCAGTTGAGCAGGAGATGGAATTATCTAATCATAAACATAGTTGTCGCTGTGAGCATAGTTAATATCAGAGTTGATCTCCAGGCTATAATTTTAGTAATTACTATGCCAGGTGCTTTACACGTATATGAATCCTTAAGGTAGTAAGACTTAGTGAAACTATTATACTATGTATGTATCATAATTATCAGAGTATATATATATATATGTATATATATATACATATATATATATATATGTGTGTGTGTGTGTAACTTATTGCTTTCGTTTGCGCCTGTTTTTTTTTCTTGCAGATTTTGATAAAAATTTCAATATTAAAGGTATACAAAAAATTACGTGAACAATACTATTGTTTCATTTTGTAGAAAGCTTCCTCAACAGTTTTAAATTATTATTTATTTTTATATAATCAGAAAAAAAATTATGTCATTTTATTTTGTACCTTATAAATAATATTATATTGTAAAAATCTTTGAGAATTATATAGCATTATTTTTCACACACACAAACACACTCGCATTGTCTTTTTAACATTAATTATTTCAGATAGTTCAATTTTTAACTTTTCTTCCCTATGCAAATAAATCTTGATAGGAATTTATGTATATATATATATATATATATATATATATATATATATATATATATATATATATATATATATATATATATATAAGTTATATGATAATGGTAATTTTTTTGGAAATGTTAAAAAAATATATAGAGAGATAAAAAATGAAACAATCTATTAAAGATTCTTCGGATTTCTTTTCATTAATTAAAGATACGATTTTTTTTTTTTTATGACTTTCATACTTCAACTGTTAACTGAGAGGGGGAAATGAGACATTAATAACTTGCAGGTGTTAAATAGCAGCATGTAGTGTGTGTAAGAACGATTAGTTGTTGTTTCAATGAATTAATTAAGCGTCATTGCAGTGTTATTAAATTAACAATACTGCCAAAGTGAAATGCTTTTAATTCTGAATGTACAGCCTTACGGCGAAAGATGAAGCATAGGTAAATTATGCAACGTTTAAAATATATAGTGATATACCTTTTAAAAAAATAATATGCATTCAGAGAAAATGGTTTATAATGCTTAATATATTTGTGAGTTCTCAAAAGATAATAATTGCATGTGTAAAAAAAATTAATATACAAATTAAATGCGTGTACTTAAGGGTAAATAAATCTTAGTGTGAATATGAAAAGTCAACAGAGCTAGAATACGTATCGGGTCGCAAGTCTTAGGCAGCATTAACATTAAATATCTAAAAATCATTCCAACATATGGGAATTCATTTGAAATTGCCCACCTTAAAGAACTGCCAATAAACAATAAATTTCATCCCTTTAATAAGATTTGCAATTTTTTTTTCGTAAAAAAAATTCGTTTACATGTAACTGAATGAAGATGCAGAATAAGGGACTGTAAAAGAAATAAGTTTTTAATTATTTAAAAAAAATATTTTTTTCAAAAAAAGAAAAATTGCATGGAATATTTATGGAATATTTAGTTTTTAAAATTTTATGTTCGATGGGATATTCATTCTACCTTGTAGTATCGCAATCCTATTTGAGAAACGTTAGATATTAAATTAGATGCCCTGTGTAAGAACCCAAGACTAAATGTGCTTAAGTATAATTTCAAGTAGAACGAATTAAAACCCAAATTTGATAAAGAATTTGTTATTAATAATTTATTTTGTTAATTAATAACAATTATTTATTCAATAATTTACTTTTTTATTAACGACATTTGATAAAATCAAAAGAATATATTTGACGGTGAGTTAGGGTATGGGACAAGAGTTATGGACTTTAAAATTCGACCCCTCTTTGAAAAATTTCTGTGTGCACCACTGATAGCAACATTTCAAAGTGAAAAATAATTTTTGTGCAACAGCATTTTACGTTTATTTTTTAAATAATACATTAATGGCTTTTCAAGCAAATTTATGAAATAGCACAAAAATATATTAAATACTGTGTGTGTATAAAAAAATATATCATTTTCAAATATTTTTAAAATAATGCGAAGAAAATTTTACAAAAAATATATTTGAAAAGAAAATTACTCAATAAAACCGTAATTGAATCACGCTTCACTCCTGTCAATTTCACATGACTGCAACGCAACTGTACTTTATCTCTGCGGACAGCTACTCTCTGATCATGACCTTGTGCAGTCAGTGTGCAATAAATCAGGAGAGCGTTGACCCCAATTACCAATTCCCCTTTCTCCCATGAAGCAGCATACTAAGTGTGTTTTTGCAAGAATATCTTGATTCGTGGATGCACATTGTATGCTAGTCTCTTGAGCATTTCAAACATATATTCGTAACAGCCTAATAAATATGTGATGATAATTTGTTTCCGCGAAAAAGATACACTCACATAATTGTTACATTTTACAAAATTAACAATTCAGCTTTAAGTTAATATTCATGCATTTTTTTTTTTTTTTTTCAAAACAAAATAGGAGCGTTGAATTTAGGAACTTCATTTAAACCAAAACTAAATTCTAAATATTTTGAGGTACGTGTATATATTTAAGACTAAAACGTCAGAAAACTCTTTCTTTCATATTCTAAAATCACCATCATGTGATTGGTTTTATTGATATCATTAAACTTTTTAAAATACTAAAATACTTTCGAAATGCATCATATTTAAAATTGCTTTTAAGTGATTTTTTTCTAATAGCCGTTTATTTTCATGTTCTTCTAATACTTGATATTCAAATAAATTGTTCATAGTCTCTTAAAGTTTTAGCTTTACATGTTTGCGCCGCCTGTAGAAGACGGATTTTTTTTTTGTTTCATAGATCAGTAGCGTTCGCAAATTACTTTTATTGGAGGGATTTGCAATACAAAAAAACAAGCAGACAAACTCACCGAAACGTAATTTTTTCCCCTAAAAATTAAAAATCACTTGGTGTTTGGAAGGGGTCGGAACCTCCGAATTCACACACACACACTCACACAGCCCTAGTACATGCCACTGCCATGGGCAGAATGCACATTTGTAGATATGAATCAATTTACAGTTTAAAATTGTTTCAATCTTTAAATTTCCCAAAAAACTTTGTAAACAGAATTTCTGGAAGTTTAATATTTCCAGAAATATTCCGAATTATTTAGCCTTGGTATGCCACATTGGAAAATGCTTTTGCTTCTAACTATTTCTGATGAATTTCGCATTTGAATATGTGTGTGCATCATTATATCCTCCTTATATTCTGTATTGTTACTAATTGCACTTTCACATAATCGGGGGTGATATTTTTGGTTTCTTCCATTAAATGTTTTTATGATATTTCTGTTTGGTTTAGAAAATCCAATCATTCTAATAATGATTGGAATTTATTATTTTTTTTGCTGTTATTTTCTAATAAATTATTTACTTTTGTGACTAAATTTGCGATAGAACATCTTATGGTAGAACGTTTCATTCACTCTGGCTTTATGATTTAGTATTTCATTTTAAACACAATCAGTTGTGGAATGTAAGGTTATGAGATTGATTGAAGTTATTCTTGATGTCCACTAAGCTCAAAGATTGATAGCTTAGTTTTTGATAGCATACACAGCTGCGATTTTCCCTTATACTTTTAAGGCTTCTTAGAACGGATATATATTGACATCGTTAGTAATGTATGGACTATATTTTGAAGTTATTCAAATCCAATTCAAACACATAATTAATACACACACACATATATATATATATATATATATAATTCGTTTAATGTCTCTTTTTCGAATACAGACTTATTTTACTTACTATGAGAATGACTCAACTACAAGAGTTTAACATATGCTACGGCAGCAGGAAGTAGTATCCGTACTAAAGGGCAGACTTTTCCAGGGTACGATCTACTTCTAACTTTTTCAAGGTATTGCAGTCCACCCAATCTGCAGTATGTTTCCTTTAGTATGCGTATCTTAGTTTTTAATAAGGGTGGTACCCTCTTTCAATCTTGGAGGTCGATCGCGATCGACTTAATACCCACCCCTGCTTAAGATGATTGTTGTGGTTTTCAGCGCCAAAAAAGGCACGTGATAAATGTCTAAGAAAATTTTGAAACTTCCATAACAAATTTTCAAATAAGTAAATTAAATGTTTCTGATAAGGATATAATCACAAGCAGGGAAAAATTGAAAGGGAAACTGTAATCACGTCTATGTTTCCGATGAGTAAAATATAATGCTACAATCATTTTCATTTCGAATTTATTTCTTACATCTCTACGTTTATCTCATTCATCTTAGTTAACACTAAAACCGCTGTTTATTTGTTTACCTTATGTGTGTCTTATACAATACTGCAGTATACAATTTACTTTTGAATCAAATGTAAGAAAATCTTTACGAATTTTTTTGACAACAATTTTGAATAAATTCTTTTTGGTAATGAAATGATAAATATATTACTTTTAATTAAATTAAGTAAAAATATAAGCCAAAAACATCTGTCAATCAAGCAAATTGCACAAATTCTCACAGAAAGCATTTGCCACATTAATTGAAACTCACATGTTTCAGGACTTAAATTAATTTGAGCGTTTGCGAATGCGCTAGACGAGTAATATGTTCTCACTTTTATATACGAACTTTAACATTTCACAGCATGCCTTATTTCGTACAATGATTGTAACTGATTGCTGTCTGGACATATTGACATTTTCTGAAATAACATGAGACGCAGACGTGGATGATTTATCACAGATACATTTACATAATCATGAAGCAAGATGCTATACACACGTTTCTGTATTTGTAACCGTCGCTATTTTTTCTATACCATTTCATAGAACATTTTCACAATTATATAAGTGTATTACATGGTAAGCAACTTAATGATGTAACTTTTTTTTACTAAATTATATTTTT
Organism: Trichonephila clavipes; assembly: GCA_019973935.1. Classification (NCBI taxonomy): domain Eukaryota; kingdom Metazoa; phylum Arthropoda; class Arachnida; order Araneae; family Nephilidae; genus Trichonephila; species Trichonephila clavipes. The sequence goes on from BMAU01008757.1 coordinate 73,823, forward strand.
TAATTGTGTTAATGCAGTTATGTTTCTCTCACTGTTTACCTTTCTCTCTATGGTAATATTAAATCTCCTAGAAATCAGAGGGATATAAAAATCTGAATATTAGAATCTACAACATGAGTTATTATAAAAAGATAATGCAACGAACCAAAAATTGCAAAACTGTTACGTTTTCTAAAGCTGTCATTACTTAGGGAAAGTGAAGTAAGGTTAAGAGTGCTTTGTTGGATTTTAACTTTTTCCATTCAGCAGATCTGTACATAAAAGTGCAAGAAGAATAACGAAGAACAGAAATTAGCTTTATTGACAGAATAGCCTTCTTGCAAGAGAAAATTGCTCAAGGAATTACAACAACAAGCCAAAATAACATTTTCATAGATGTGACCTACCAGAATTGCAGTGGTCACACGTACCATCTTTTTAACACGCTTTTATAAGTTTCACATGTATGTAATGGAATCTTTGGACTAGGTTTTTACCCACTTTAAAAGGTCAGATTAATTCGAAATTTTGCACACATGTCAAGGACGGATGACAATACAATAATTTCTAAATTTTGTTCCACTGTCGTGATCAGGATCGTCAAAACAACGATTTTAAAGATTTCGGGGATTTGTCGACTAATTCATTATATCGTTTCCAGAATTGGCGACTAATTGCATATACCATTTCCAAAATTTGGTGACTGGTTCCAGATATGGCAACTAAAAGACTACCCTTAAAAAGGTGCACCCGTAAAAATAAAACAAACAAAATAAAAGTGTTCTTTATGTGAGAAAGGAAAAAAAAGACTAGTACCAGTGAATAAAAATAATTTATGTTCTAACTGATATTTTTCTTAAATTTTTTATAAAGCAATACGTTTGGAAGAGATGATACGAATTAAAATTATAGTAATACGAGTAGTTAAAATATACCGGTTCTGGAACAGTGGAGCCGGTGGAGCCGGCGGCGCCAGGAGGTTGAGGCGCATGCAAACAAAAGAGGGTGGAAGACCCCCCGGATCTGAACCGGGAAGATGGTTTGTGATTGATAAGGGTTTCGGGGATCTGTACTGATAAGAAATGCAGGCTTTTAGCGATAACGAGTTATATTCTGATATAGTTTTAATTAAATGATTATGATTTTTTTTTAATTACGTCATTGGAAGCAAATTTTAATTGGGATAAAGAGACAAATTTTTCTGTACATATGATTATTTTTAAATAATTCCGTATAAATCTATTTCTGAAAATCATGATATACGTGTTGAATGATTATTTGTTATATTTCAAATTTGATGCTTTGTGCTTGTGATTTCTGAAACAGAGGATTGAAAATTAGGCAAACGAAAGGGAGTGGAAATTCCCCCCTGGGTCTGAACCGGGAGGATGGTACCCCCTCGGCTCTGATAAGGGTTTCGGGGCTCTGTAAATGGGTGCTAGAAATGCATGTTTTTAGAGATAACAATTTATATCCTTATATAGTTTTAACTAAATGGGTAGAATTCTGATTTTTTTAAGTACGTCATTGAAGCAAATTTTAATTAGGATAAAGGGTCAAACTATTCTGTACATATAAATATTGGTATATAATTCTGATAAAGTCTATTTCTGAAAATTATGATATACGTGTTGAATTATTGTTTATTACATTTCAAATTTGATACTTTGTGCATAACTAAAATATATTTTTCATTGATTTTGCATGTATTTTTTTATAATTCTGAGATAACTTAAAAAATACTATGCTTTTATAAAGTAAAAGTTCTGCATATGTTTTTTCGTTTGCAAAGTAGTTTCCTTACATGAAACATCCCTTTCCTGTGATAATATATGCGGACCTTGTAATTCTGGTAAAACTTTCTTTGTTAGACGAATCTTAGAAATAAAATTAATTAATTCGTTTCCTCCCAAAATTATTTGGCGTTATGGAATTTATCCAAAATTGTTTGATAAGATGTCTGACATAGAATTTCATGAAGGCATGCCTTTCGATGTAGAAGATATTACTAATGCTTTCGTAATAATAGGTGACTTAATGAATGAAGTAGGAGATGACAAAAGAACTTTCAAACTTGTTCACGAAAGGAAGCCATCATAGAGATATTTCCGTAATATTTATTTTACAAAATATTTTTTGCAATGAAAAACAAATTATAGGAATATTTTTTAAATACTTCCTACCTAAGTTGTTTTAAAAATGTTAGAGACAAGCAATAGATCTCTTGTCTAGCAAGACAAATGTATCCATCTCAATCGAAATTTATGATTGGAAAATTATACGAAATACAAATGCTGCAAATTTGACTATCCACTTTGTGAGAGGTAAAAAAATAAAACCTTTCGTTCGAATCTTTTAATGAATTTTTCAAAAGAAAAAAATTTTCATAGAGTTTTGTTACGAGTAAATATCTTAGAACAAAAACATTGTATGTAAAACCTTTGTCATGGATAGAATATTAAGTGTGGTTAAGTTGTGTTCTTCAACATTTGTTTTTAATTTTTAGTCTGTTTCCCTTCTTGTTCCTTACACTTAAATATATTAATATGAGTAAAGTAATTAAAAAAGTTGAAAAAATATTGAAAAAAAAGTTGAAAAATATTGAAAAAAAGATGAAAAATATTGAAATATTTAGAATATTGTTGGTGGATTTGAGTATTTAAGTTAAGAGCAATAGTGATAAAATTTCTTTTTTTCATATTAATCTTAAAATAATAATAACTTTATAAATTTAAATATATGGTAAACTTATAAAAAAATTCAAAGCAAAATCTTATTCATCTTATAATAATAATAATACAAACACAAAATATGAGAACAAAAAAAATTGTATTTATTCACCTTCTAAAATTTATTCTTACATTATATCATTTCTTAAAATATTGATACAATCTGAAATCTTTCTGTTTGCTACGAACAAATTCATATAAAATATAATTCATTGAAAAGCCTTTACTGATTTTCAACAAGAAAAATATAAAATAATGACCACATAGAAATAAGGAATATCCCTTGGTTAATCCATTTCTCAATAAATAAAGTCCTTCAGATCTCAACAATTTTCCTTTTATAAAAACAATGTGCTAACAGGAAACTTAATTTAATCTTATATTTTTTAAAATGTATTATATGAGAAGCATTGAAATAAGTAACATCATTCAATATGAATAATAAATACATTCGACAGGTATATGCATAAAATGAAAGAGGAAACATTTACATTCTTAAACATGAAAGGATAAGATATATACAGAAATCAATATTTATAAAAGAAACTATTTAATTAAATTCTCATTTATATAAAATATTAGTTTTCATTTATATGGCAGTTACCGAAAGCTAAAGTTGTAATACCATCTTCAAGAATATATCTTATCGAAGGGGCAAAGTGAATTTTTTTACTTTTTACAGAATGTATTTGATGTATAGAACTGTTAATGGGTTTAAACTCTTCACGACTTCTATACTTATTTATGAGGCAATTTTTATAGTCTTCATGAGAAATTTTTACTTTTAAAATAGATCTATGTATCTCTTTTGCTGTATTTTTCTAAAGTTAATGTTTTTATGCTGTACATTTTTGCATTGAGACCTACGAACTCAGTTGCTACCATACCATTTAACTCATCTGTCATTTTTCCGAGAATATTATTAGTTAAAGGATTATAAAGAAAATGATTTGGAAGCAAATATATGGGTCATTTCAATAAAAAGAAGTAAGTTTTCTTTGAATAGATACAAGGTCGTTATTAATTATTTTATAAGCATGAAATGCTGGAGATGCTATGAATTTCTTAGCTCTTTTCTCTCTATTCACTAGATAAATCTTAACTTTTTGCGTAAATTTTTCATTGTTTTACCAAAAACGGCATTGTTTAAAAGTTTAAAGAGATATTTTCAAAATTCTTGTTTGCTCGTTTTCGATGTTCAGTATTAAAATCCTATATAATTTTTTTTTAACCGAGGACTTTGTTTGAATTTTAGAAATTGATGTATTTTTTTTAAATTTTTAAACCTAATTGTACATATAACTTCAAATTTCTATAATGAACATATTTAGTTTTATTTCTTAAGTCAGGAGCCAATTTTTCCACAGACTTCGATTCTAAAATACTGAATTCTTTAGCAATATTTTTAGTATAGGAGGAACCTTCAGAGACACTTCAACTTTTTCTAGAGCTAATGGGTAGCAGTTATGCAAATCGTGCAATTAATCTGGATATTCTAACTTAAAATATACAACTTATATCCGAATCGTCTGGTACATCCATGAAGTTAACGTATTCATCAGTCCAAGAAAAGTCGTGTGTAGACAAAGTTTGCATCTAAATATATACTACTAGGTAGGCTTGAATCATAGGTTGATAAATACTCATTGTTAGCCTTAGCGTAGCGATGACCAATCATCGCAACACCTCCGCGAATTCCTTTTTCGATGAATAAAGGCATGTCTATATCCGTTAAAAGCTCCAATCGTATTTTTGTCATTTTATGCTTGCCATACCAAACCAGGAACCATATATGTATTACATGGATCAATTTTGTAGTAATTCTGGCACAGAGTTCTAAAGTTTTCAAATAGGTCTGAAATTAATACGTCTATGGTTACACACAAATCACGATAATCTCCCAATGTGCGCATTTGAAACATGTTCCATCTATGGTGAGCATACTCGTAGTCTTCTCTGGATACATTTTTATTTGTTAGACTGTTGAAAAAAGCTGATTGAGGAGGGAGCTGCGTTTCATAAAATTTAGAAAAGGAATCAAAATATTCATATGGATAGCAGCCCTTTCTAGTTATAAATTGTGCATTACTTGCAAAATACCTATCGCAAAGATGAAATTTACAAGGCTTTAAAGTTGGGCAAGTTTCTCAGAAGAAACGCAGCCCTCCTCAATCAGCTTTTCAACAGTCTAACAAATAAAAATGTATCCAGAGAAGACTACGAATATGCTCACCATTGATGGAACATGTTTCAAAATGCGCACATTGGGAGATTATCGTGATTTGTGTGTAACCATAGACGTATTAATTTCAGACCTATTTGAAAACTTTAGAACTCTGTGCCAGAATTACTACAAAATTGATCCATGTAATACATATATGGTTCCTGGTTTGGTATGGCAAGCATAAAATGACAAAAATACGATTGGAGCTTTTAACGGATATAGACATGCTCTTTATTCATCGAAAAAGGAATTCGCGGAGGTGTTGCGATGATTGGTCATCGCTACGCTAAGGCTAACAATGAGTATTTATCAACCTATGATTCAAGCCTACCTAGTAGTATATATTTAGATGCAAACTTTGTCTACACACGACTTTTCCTGGACTGATGAATACGTTAACTTCATGGATGTACCAGACGATTCGGATATAAGTTGTATATTTTAAGTTAGAATATCCAGATTAATTGCACGATTTGCATACCTGCTACCCATTAGCTCTAGAAAAGCTGAAGTGTCTCTGAAGGTTCCTCCTATACTAAAAATATTGCTAAAAGAATTCAGTATTTTAGAATCGAAGTCTGTGGAAAAATTGGCTCCTGACTTAAGAAATAAAACTAAATATGTTCATTATAGAAATTTGAAGTTATATGTACAATTAGGTTTAAAAATTAAAAAAAAATACATCAATTTC
>BMAU01008758.1:0-20000 GCA_019973935.1 Trichonephila clavipes
GAAATGAGTTAAGTGTTCTTAACAGCATTTGAAATAAAAATTTTGAAAATCTAAATCAATTTTATGCGGGCATTCTTTAACACAAGTCTAAAATGTGAAGATATTACGCACATAGTTGTTAAACTACGTAACCTCAGATGGAAGCATAAATCTACTGTAGATAAGAACCTTGTACGTTAAGAGATATTCTTCCACAAATAAGTGCAATTGGTCGACTTTCAACTTTGTTGTGATTGTGATGCAGTAAAAGGTAAACTTGCTGTTTTTTGATCATATCAATAATTATTGAATAAATTTCTGTTATACATTTATTCGTCATGGTGGAAAGAAAAATTGAAAAGAAGAAAAGGAAATTTTTGAAGTTGAAAATAGACAGTTTCAAAGTGAATGGGAAGATTTGTACTTTTTTATTCATGTTACAAACAATGCTGTGTGTTTGATTTGTCGGCATTCAATTTCAATTTTAAAATCATACAACCTTAAAAGGCACTATGAACAAAAACATGGATAAATTGATAAACTTACTGTTGACGAACGGAAAGCTAAGTTACAGTCTTTGCAGAACAATTTTTCATCTTAACAATACATATTTCATAAGTAAACTGCCCAATCAAATGGCATTGCCAGTGCTAGCTTTCGAGTATCCCACAACATTGCTAAAAATATGAAGCCTTTTACAAACGATAACTATATCAAAGACTGTCTAATTGCCGTAGTTACAGAAATCTGTTCAGAAAAACTTGATCTCTGTACTCAAATTAGCCTGTCACGTCAAACCGTGGAAAGAAGGATAGAAAACATTTCACTTGAGATTTAAGCATCGCTAAACACAATTACAACTAGTTTCGTATATTTTTCACCTGGCTTTGGATGAAACGTTAGATATAAATGCTCAACTTGCTATTTTTATTAGAGTATCGATAGTCAAATAAATATTACTTAAGAACTACTCGAACTTGTGAGTTTGAAAGGATGATACGGATGATATTAAGGATGCTGTCATAAATTGCGCGCAAAGTCGTCAGACAGATTTGAAAAATCTTGCAGGCATTGCAGCAGATGGAGCCCCTTCAATGGTTAGTACACACAAAACCTTTAAAAAATAGTTCAAATGATTTTGAAATGTTAATTTGTCATTGTTTTTTGCACCTCGAAAATCCCATGTGCACAAGTGTTAAATATGCCACATGTGATGAAAGTTGATGTCAAGGTAATTAATTCAATTAAAAACAATCCATTGAAGTATCGTCAATTTCAAGAATATCTTAGGGAACTGGAATCTGAATACGGTGATATCATTTATTACACCATAATTCAGTGGTTAAGTCGTGGAAACTGCTTATTGCGATTTTCGAAATTAAGGGAATAAATTAAAACTTTCATGTACAAGAATGGTCATAATATAAGTGAACATTCGGATGACCAATGGCTTCTAGGTTTATGTTTTCTAACAGATATAACAATGAAACTGAATGAGCTAAACCAGAAGTTACAACGTGAAAATAAGTTGATTACCGATTGTTATCAAGATATAAAAGCCTTTTTAGCAAAGCTGCAGCTTTATGAAAATCAATTGCGGTCAAACAATTTGATTCAGTTCCCATTGTTAAAGGACTATAAAAACTACCATAAAAACCTCTTCAAATATTCTACGGAAACGGAAAATTATTTGTAGAATTCAACACCAGATTCTCCTACATCTAAAAGTTTGAGGAAGTGTTTGCAATATTTTTAGCTCCATTTAATGTAGAAGTGGAATCAGCGCCTCCAAATTTACAAATGGAGCTTATAGAATTACAATCAAGAATCAAGCTAAAAGGCCTGTGCGAAAGAAATGACTGAATATTAACAAAAATATATCCTCGAAGATAAATGTCTAAATTTAAAAAGATTGACTATGTGCATTATATCAGCATTTGGAACTACTCATCACTTCGAGTCATTTTTTTTTCCAAATTAAACCTGGTAAAAACAAAGAACCACAGTAGGTTGCGCGATGAAAACATGACCAATCAACTACGATGCACTAAATTATTCGTTGATATTAAAATTCTCAAGTAAAATACAAATTCATGTATCACATATATCATAAGGTAATAACATATTTTGAATGTTGTACGTTAATATAAAATATTTTGAATAATTTGTTTTATTTTGATATGTGCAGCCCACCTCAGTTTAGAAACTTTTTACTTGGTCCACCAACCGATTTGGGTTGGGCACCCCTGTTTTAAGCAAACTTAACTTTCCTATGGAATTCTAAAGGCATTTTTTTTTACCAAATACGTTTTTTGTATAGTCATAATATTAAAAATATAACAAAAATTTCTATAATTTACTCTTTCTTGATATGTATTTTACTTTAGAAATTTGGTTTACATCCTTTGCTTATTTATAACTAGAAAATTTTACTGCAAGCTATAGTTTTAAGCCCATCATATATTGATTGCTTTTTTCTTCTATTTTTTCATACTTTTTATTTAATTGAAGAAAAGAAAGTCAAAGAATAGCAGTGTTTTTTGTCATACGACATTTTAAAATGTAATACGAATTTATCATTTGTGTTTTAAGATAAATTAGATTTTCATGGTATTTCTTTAGACTAAACGATTCCAATAAGTATAGTACATTTAAGATTCTTAAAATAATAAAATAGCAATGAATTTTTATAGGAATTAATTTTTTTTTTTACGTTTATGTAATTTAAAATAACTTTTCAATTTGAGAAAGACTGCTTATATAGTAGACCAAACATGGAAAATATATTTTAATGTACGGGACTAAATCATTGAATTTCTTTCATTGAATTACATCATAATAAGCGCCAACGATGAAAGAAGTAAAGAAAAAGATAAATTCACGTTTATTTATTTATTTTTATTTTATGGTTTCTGAAATAAAAAGTAAGGAACGAAAAAGTAACTTTTAGTTGAGATTTGTACGAATATATTTTATTAAATACACTTGAAATATTTCAAATTTAAATGTAAAACGTTGTGTGACCATCATTTTCAATAAGGTAAAAATTACAGCTAATTATTTTATGTGTAGAATATATATTAAACACTCGTGAAATTAACAAAAGAGATTTCATTTCATTTCATTTAGCTGATTTTGATGAACAATATGTATCATTTGTTGAGTCTTGAATACTATTTTTTTCCATAATTTAAGTTTTTCGTTTTCTAAAATATTGAAACGAAAATACTTAAAATAAGCCATTATTTGCCAAATCAATCGAAAATTTTCAATACTTTGCACATTAATATAAAAAACAAAGGTTTAATTAGAAACTGTTAGATAAACCACTTTAACAGTGTAATTTAAAACAAATGACAGTAATTTGATGTAATTTAACATAAATAAATTTATCTTTGTTTTATTATCTTGTGAAGTGATAAAAAATTCTATTTAAACTGAATATGCATAAAACTTATTGTAATGCAAAAATACTATACACGAGTTGTGGTACAAACGCATGATAAGAATACGGCTCATCAACATAGGGAGTTATTACATTGGGTAAATAATAATTAATGCATAATATGATGGGTAAGGAAGCAGTATAATCCCCTGTTAATATTGCACAACTTTTGCAAAAGAAATTCTTATCGGAATCGAAACTGGGTTTTGAGTCAAAATGAACTAAACGATAGATCACACGCCCCTTCGCACCACTAGGTTCAAATTTTATAGAGGGAAGGTAAGTTTAAATCATCATCATAATCATGAGTTCTATGCTCATAAAATATGACTGGCCAATCAATTTGGCAAATACCCTTTGTGGGTGAATTTTTAAGATCTTCCTCATAATTATGAATCTTACGTTGATGAGTCTTTTTATTCATACAAACAAAAACAAAGTCAACTGCATCTATATAAATGCAAACATAGACCTGTCGTTTTTCTTTCAACCTCACTTTAATTACAAAATTTCTGTAAAAAAAAAGGAAATCAGAACGCCTGTGCAACATAACTCCTGATCAGAAAATCAAGCCTTTATTGCCATATTTATTAAGCTAAATATGGATTCATCAATAAAAAGAACAATATCTCATTGCTTTTATGACGATGTTTTCTGAAGAGTTTAAATTGGCTCTTCCTCGAGCAGAATCGAGTGAGATGCGGACATCAGGTCCTACAAACAGACTGCACTAAGGTAGTCTTCTGAACACCGCAACTCTTTGAACTGAGGTTTCTATGACCGCATGGAATGCCCGATATAAATGAGAAACTATTACAGTCCTGCTTGGCGTATCTTTAATAGGCAGATATCGGTCTTCGTTAGCGTCATGGTTTTGAATGGCTTTGCTCAGTTTTATCTATGAATCTGGTTCAGATAAATGGATGCCATAAGCTGCAGACAAAGGTGTGAGTTGCATTAAAGATTCAAGCAATCTGCATTTGATATAATAATACATTAGATCTTCCAATGGTTTATCCCCTCATCTCACTCTTTCCAAACTCTGATACTATATAAATACTGTATGATTGTTTTCTATTAAATTAAACCAAATGTTGAAAAAAAACTTTGAAAGTGCTAAAATGTGTGAACGTAAGTAGCATAGAAATTAGCCCATGTATTTTCAAAGCAATTTTCTGTGAATTACCGATTTATGTAAACATGCATAGTTGACGGTCAAATTTTCCATCTTTATCTGGAAGTATGTATTTTTTTCTTCTATTCAGTATCTTTATAGAAAGGTGACTAAATATGAAAGTTACCTTTATTTTGAACGCTAGTACGAAATTAATATGTTTAATATATTATAAGAAATATGAGATTTATTCTGACACTTCCATTTCCTTTCAACTAAGAAACAAATGTGTAACATTTTAAGATGCATATAGATGTTCGTGATGGGAAAAAATAAAAATGTTTTCAAGAAAATAGATGTTCAAATTTTATAGCAGCCAGCATGCTCATGATGAAAAGTAACACTCCAGTGTAGAGAAGTTGTGCATATTTTCTCACATAAATGAGATTTATAGCATTCCTCCTATTAAATATATTCTAACTTTACTGGTAATAAAAATAGTGTGAATTGTCTGTTACGTATTGCTCAATATATTCCGAGTAAAGCTGCCTAAATGATAAAGTCTTGTTAGGGAGCTTACACTTATTTAAAAATATTACCATTTGTAATTCAATTGTATGTAATTCCTTAGACTGTCCACACATCGTAAATATGTGTCTTATGTTCATAATATCTGTCCTCGATTTTGATACAATTTCTCTAAGGAATTTTGTAGTATTATCATTACTTTTAAATACTTCTAATGCAGTTGTGTTGATTCCTTATTTATACGGAAAGAGAAAATCTAACAAATTTAGGTTTCTAAAATTACAAATTTTGCATTATTATCACGCGAAGATGCTTAAGTTCTGTTTGAGAAATACCTGAAAGGCTTAAAAACTAAAGGTCACGAGATCAAAACACTGTGTTCAATCACGTTTCAAACGTGTCTATCGTACATACTGAAACATTTTCAATGTATGTCTTTTTCTCACTTCCTACAACTACTCTCTAGATATACAGGTTTATTTACTTACTGAGGTTTTATTCCTTTCAAAGAATGACAAATCAGATTTTCTGTAGTTCTTTTCCATCAGTATGGATAAATAAAAAATTGAGAGGAAAATCTCCATTTATGTTGCTTTTACTTAAATAGAAAAATTTTCTATTTGTGAAACTATAAAGCAGATAACAAATTATTTTTTTAATTTAAAATTCTTATTTTTTCCTTCTAACTCTTCGTTGTCGTCATTTATGTTTTACTTCTTCCCTCACGTGATCCCTTCTTCGACGGAGTAATTCAATGACTTGGATAACAAAATATCAAACGATGTTAAGTTCATGAATTTCAATAAAAATATTTATAAAACAATTGGAAAATACATCATTGCACGGTACAACATAATTTGAAGCATGTTCTTATAATTTAAAAAGCTAAGATAAAATGAAATGATAAGACAAAAGAACATTATTCTATTTCTGTAAGACACGAGTACTTTCAGCGAAGGATTTGAGTAGCTTTGTGCACGGTCAAGTGAAGATGACGAAAAATGAAAAATTGTATCTTCTAAACTTCAACACTCTTTCAACTTGAGCAGAGTGAGTGAGCGAATATTAACGACTCACTGTTCAGCTGCTCGACGGCTTTTGGTGACGGACCTCGAAAATTTGAACCATTGTCAAATCAAAAGGACGACACCTGAGTTGATATATCCATCTCCGAATTTACACACCACAACCTTGACATATTTAACGTGAACAGAACCACTCTGCAGGACGAGTCTTCCGCTGTACTAGGCTCGAAATGATGATCCGACGGTCACGAGTCCGTCCGTCACTTTGAACACTTGGCCACAACTGACACACGAATGAGTTTCTATAGATATAAGATGATTCATTCCCTCTTCACAGTTAGCATTTAATGGCATCAAAACTCAAGCACACGACTCTATAAAACACCGCAGTGCATGACTCCACTATCATTACGGCCTGCCATACTACATATTACGCTCACATCTCTTATGTGACAGAGAAATTACTTGTGTAATTTTGAATGACACATATTGAGAAATTTTGAAGTCATACTTATAAAATAAGATTACGAGACGTGTCTGGAAATTATGCGCTGTTTCGTTCTACCGCAACATCAGTTACAGAATCGAAATTCAAAGTTTTCACACACGTGTCTATATTTGATTGTCAGTCCAGCGACGTCATTACAGTCTGATTGTGTTTGTTTTTACACGTGCTTGGTGAGCTTTCAAAATGTTTAAGACGATTGATGATCACGCCGACTTTTTTCGAACAGAAGAAATTTAACCCAGTTGAAATTCATCATCCACTAGTAGGGAATTTTGATGAAAATGTAATGAATGTTGAGAAAATGGATTCGACAATTCAATGATGGGCTCACCAATGTTCTTTGCAAATCACGACCTTCTATTACCGAAGAAGAGGGAGTTGAAAAATGAATGAGAACATTTGTGAAAACAAACGTTGTGCAATAAGATTGCTTTGTGATGAGTTTCTACAAATTTCAACTATTTTCACTCGCGGTATATTTCTTTGAATTTGTTTTGTAAACAAGTTAGTTTTCCGATATGAGAAATGTTTGAAAAATAGTTTCCACCCAGTTTTTCATGTAAAAATGAATTTAGTTTTGCAAAAAGGTTTTTTATGCCAGTTTTTTCCAAAATGGTATTTAATTTCCAAAAGCCCCTCTTAATTAAAAACAACATAAGGTGATTATTTCCTTTCTTATAGTTGATATAATTATCTCACTCTCTAAGGGTTTAATACTTATCTATTCTAATCACTCTGAACATTTTAAATGAAGATGAAGAATTATTTTTTTATGTATATATATTTTAAATCTATTTAATCTATTTACAAAAAATGTTAATACTTCCTATATAGTCCATTATTATAATATAATCCATTGAATTTAATCTGAGATATTAATCTAAGTTATCGATTATATTTAAACTATTAAACTTCCATAACTCTATCTGTTGTTCATTATGTATATATAAGTTTTTAGATTCCAGTATTTACGTGATAAGAACATTGTGCATGGTCACGTTTTGAGCATGTTTTGAGTTTAAAATCAATTTTTTTACTTACGTCATTCTTTTTACCATTATACCTCTGGACCACATACTATATGTCTAAAAATTTATATTTTATGCATCAATCTCTGCTTTAGATGCATATTTTTTATTTATTTTTATCAAGTTTCTCTTCGGCTTCTACTTCTCAAAAATTTGAGTTATTATTTTATAATAATCCTTCATGACTTTTTGGTTATTTCTCTGGAGAATATTTAAGTGCTCCCGGAACAGAACAATGCTTCCTAATTTTTCTTTAATATCTAGCTCTTGGTATCTTCTACAATGTATGTAAATGAATTGGGAGCAATTGAGATTTAACTGAAATATTTATTTCTATAAAATCTAATAATTGTCTATAAAACATTTAAGATTGTTTCTAAAATTGTATTATAAATAATACCTATGTTTGTTTAATGTTTATGTTATGTTATGGTGTTATGTAATATCTATCAATGTTTAATTTGTACGAAATTCGGTTTACCCAAATGTATCTAATATAGCTTTTGAAAATTCTAGCAGGAAATTACAAAGTGTAGTCAAAGTAAAAGTAATCAAGTAAAGTTTATTTTGAAAACGCCCCTTTTATATTTAAAAAAATCACATAAATAATGTCGCGACTAGGAAAACAAAATAAATAAAGAAAATTATCAAATAAAATCTGAAAACAAATGATTTCACTGAAGAATTTTATATACGTTATACTGTCATGAATGGAATACATAGATTAAAGAGTTGCTTAAATTGTTTAGAGAAGAATTTCTTCATTTTATATAAGGTATTTTTAAAAGATAAATTATTAAGTTAAATACTATTCCAGTAATATTTAAGATATTTTACAAATGCTTTGGTAGACCTGTTGTGTAAGCATTTTAAGTCTAGATAATATTATAAACCAATTTCAGATGTCTGACTGTCTTTAACCCTCTAATCGGATAGCACGGAAAATTCCATCAGTGTAAAGATTCGTCACAAATGGACTGCACGGATTTTTCTAACTTCAAGTAACGTTTTTAAAAGCGGATTAGCCGCACTTTTCTGAAATCCTTTTTCCCCTTTTAAGGTTTAACATCTTGAAAAATAATGAGGGACGGAGGAAGAAACATAGCAGGAGTTTTATGGCTCGCAGGGAACCCCGTGTTTTGACCCTGGGACAATGGTAAAAAATAGAGGGGAAATTTCTTTAGACCCCAGGAAGTGTTAATTTGTTTTTACCTCGTTTTTTTAAAGTTTTGTAAAGTCCCAACGTATAAGTAAAATATGTTACAATTCCCTTTTGGTTTCATATTAATTTGAAACTGTAACAAGTTGGGGCGTGTCAGTGCAATCTGCTATTTTATATAGTTAGACAAATTATCTTTTTTTAAGTATATTCTTTCGCTTCATTTTTCTTATTTTAATCAAAGCTTTCAGTTTTTGAAACATGATTATTTTATTATAAGATACCGAAAAAACTAATAAAACACCAAGCTCTTTAAAATTTGGAACCTTTTCGATTTTCAACCACTAAAAATAAGTAAATTTAAACTTCATCAAATCATTTGAAACATTTTCTTACACTTTGATAAAAATGTAACGAAAAAAAAAAAAACTAATTAAGATTTATTAGGTTTTTTTTTTTTTTTTTTTTAGATTTCAAAGCCTAAGTCTTCAGGGAAGTTAAAGTACAGTGCCTAGTTATATATTGTTAAAATACACTGAATTATATTTGAATTTTAAGTGCTTGAACTTCAGTTTACATCAAAGACAACATGAATGAAGAACAATTTTTTTATAACTTGAATGTTTGAATAAATGGTAATCAAAAATATACGGAAACATTTACAGTAGACATTTATGCATATAAATAACCATAAAATCAATTTTAAATTCGAGCTATTGAAAAACATTCGAATTACATATTGTTCAAAAATATCTATTTATACAAAATTCAACATTTATCTTTCTTAAAGGCTAATGAATAAGTAATTAAAATCTGGATATGTTTTGAAATCTCGATCTTATAAAGCTAGAAATTTTATGTTAGAAATCCATTTGAAATTTCGAGAAAAAAAAATACATCGCGCAGTTAAAAATTATTTAACATAAATTTTAGCAATTGTTTGAGTATAATAAAAATTTCAAATTTTTATTATATAGCTTCTTTGGTATCTTTTAATATATTTCGGCCACGGTAGCTGAGTGGTATAGGTATCGGAACGTGGCTTGCTTTGTCACGAGTTTTCAAGACCCGCCGTGTAGGGCAGCGATGCACGATAAATCTGTCGAGAGCTGAAACGTCCTCCCGTTGGTGTGGTGTGGTAGTTAGGAGAGGGGGTGCCAGCTCAGGTGTCGTCCAGGTCACTTGACCATGGTTCAAAATTACGTGGTCCATCGCCAAAAGCCCTCGTGTAGCTGAACAGTGCGACGTTAATATTCAATCATTCATTTAATATATTTCGAAGATTTCATACAATTCAGTTGAAAACCGCATGCTAAGAGCAAAAAATATACTAAAAAAATTGATGAATATACAATTACAATAAATTTTTAAATAGAAGCAAAACCGAGAAGCTAAAGCGTAGGAATAAAAAATTTTGAGTATATCTGAAGTAGTTTTCGAAATATTTATTTTAAAGTTTAGAAAGTTTGTGTGCGTTATGTTATACTTAATATTAATTAAATGGTTAATATAATGTGTTAATATTAGTCATAAAATCGTTTGATGACACATTCATATACTGATAAAAATTATCATGGTCATTGATGCGAATGTCAAGAATTTTATGTAATTTTAAATTCAGACATTAAGATATTGATGTAGAAAATATAAAACGACCATCTAAAAAATACATGAAAAATTGCTATAAAATGATCTTGACAAACAAAAATCCGACATTTTCACTTACTATGGCAGAGCCGTCTTAGTCAGGGGCGATCTCTGAAAACAGAGAGAACCGCGGTTTTTTGATGGATGCCGCTCTAGCTTTTAAAGCTCCCAGGAAAATTATATATATATAAATTACAAATGCAAAAATAAATCTTGTAATTTTCCATACATTTTTATAACAACGAATTGTGGAATTGGCTTCCAATACATTGTTGTGTTTGACAATATCTAAGGTAACCAACCCTACTTTAGATAGATTTGTACTACTTTTTCGTAACCGTATTCCTTTTAAAATTAATTCGTGCAGCCAAAATACACCTTTTGTACCCTTAAAATTTATGTAAACTATAACTGTTAAATTTAATTTATGCAACTTGTGAAATGTTCATAATTAACCAGTCTAAACAGTTTACATGAAAAAAAGTTTGGACTTCATTCATTAGATTTATATAAGATTCTAACATTAAATTTTATTTTTCACCGAATAGGATTGAGTGGTAGTGTATAGTGCTTCCACACCACAGGTCTGGGGTTCTATTAACGGGCTGCGCAAGGTCGAATCTGCCTTTTTATTACATTAAGTCGATAAATGAGTACCAAGCTTTTCGGGTCTTAAACACTGAAGGTCTCTTCAGACAGACCATCAAATCGGGACATCTGTCCATGCACCTCAGCATCCAATGGTCACGTGTATTATTATGGGCACAGTAGTTCCTGGCCCTCAAGGATTGTTGTGCTTCTGAGTTTGAGTGTTAAGTTTGAGGATTAACTTACTTTGGGGACACCCCTTAGATAAACATGTATTTCCACTCATTTGCAATTAAACATTTTTCTTTCAATTACGTTTATTTCAGAAGGAAGTTTGATTTTTCAAATGTTTTTGCTTAATAACATGTATATTTTTGTATTATATTAAACATTTTATCAATCCAAAATTACATGTTTTTAGCTCCTTTAAAAGCTTTTAGGATTTTACGACTGATCTTACAATCCATATACATTTTATAGTAGTATATTTAAAAATGATAAAGACATTTTTACGACTGTGTGAGCTTTTATGCCTCGTTTATAAATATAAAAAATTGCATCCAGCTACAGTTTTTAAAATGTACTGAAATAAGTGGAGTAATAGGATATTTACATATTATGAATATTTTTGACTGCAGTAAGATATATTTATATTTCAGTTTCTTTACAATTTGAATAGAAGTTGTAAGCCATTTTGCAAATAGTTTGATGTTGAGTATAAACCCATAGGCTGTTTAATATTGTAAAGTGTTTTACTTTGATACCAGCACACACTAAAAAAAGGCTCATTTGCAGTTATATGATCAGCTTCAGTGATATTTAAATTTTCAAAAAATAGTCTACACGTACGAAAACATTCTTTCACAACCGCACACCACATCTCTCATACTATATCTTTCCTACAGCAGGAAATATTTGTGTATAGTCAAAAAATTTAATACAGGATACATTTCCAAGTGTTAAAATTGTTTTTAAAATTTGGTATAAATACATTGTGGAACTGTCGGTTAACTTAACTGAACAAAATTGTTTTAAGTGTACTGTTTTGAAAGACAAAATTAATTAGGGAGAACTTTTCTCACAATAGAATTTGTAATGACTGAATTGTGTGAAAATGTAGTTATCGATGTGTGACATTTTTCCTTGTAATAAAAGAAACAGAAAGATAAGAAATTTACCTTGAGTAGAAAATGGTTAGAAGTACTGTCATGCGCATTTGAAGAAGTATATTCCCCCCAAAAATTAAAAATTATTGACTGAATGTGTGTTATGTCCATCACAAATGCCGATGTAGAAAAGGAATTTTTATTTAATACAAGAAGTTCGAAAAAGAGAACACTAGGAAGGAAAATTTAAATTTTTTCCGAAAAATTCTCAGTTAACATAAAAATATCTTATATATGATTTTAATTAAAATAAATTAAAGTATTGAAATCCTTTTTAACCTATTTTAAATTAAAAATATAACTGAATAGAGAAAGATCGGTTTTATTTCATAAATATAATCATCGTATGCAATACTTATTGTGTTATTGTTTAAAAATGAGATAGGGCCTTTGCTCTTTTTACCTCATTACTTTTTAAAAAACAGGAAAGTGAGCGCGTTTTCTTACTCTCATATTCAAAAATGAATACAGGATGCTTTTTTCTGGTTCAAATCGCAATACCAAAAGAAAATATATATTTTTTTAATTTTTAAAAAATGACAGAAAAATAAATTTTCTTTGAAGAAAATATAATTATTTTTCAACTTCTAACATACTATTTATTTCATTTTTTCCTCTTTTTTTACCTTTCATTTCGTTTTTAATTTTACTGTGACTGAACATATAGGAGAAAGACACACCGAATTCCACTACGCTTTCAAAGAAGATTGTCCAAGGCAACTTAACAGCTAGCTGTAAACGATTGATCTCTTGGTTCTTACTTTACAAAAGGGACCGAACTGGGTCGTAAAATTGTCCCCGTTCGAAATCCCAAGTTCTAAAAAGGGGAAAGAAAAGAAGTCTGTTGCATTTTTGAAGGTAATCGCAAAATAAGAGTTAAACGCTTTCGGAATAACTTTTCAGGAGGAAGGTATCCAGTTAGAGGGTTAAAGAAAAGTTTATGCATGTTAAAAAAGGATAAGTGTGTAGAAGATTGGTAAGTTTTCGTATTATGAATTGATTTAAGCAAGTAAACGAAATTAATTAATACTTGAATTTTAAAATGAGCAAATAATTGAAAAATATAATTAAAAATACCCTGAGGTTTTAATAACTTTATAAAAATTTCTTAAATATCAGACGCGAGTTTTTGACATTGGCATGAGTGTTTTATTTAAACCACCTACCTACTGGTCTATATTATTTCCTTGTAAAATATTCTTAATATATTTAAGAATGCAAAAATAATATAATAAATTTAAATATAAAAAGTACATCAACTTCGAATTTTTCCAGCTATTGCTAATTTTCTATACCGATAATGATTAGGATAATGAAATGGATTATGATATAATCGCCGATTCTATTTCCAAGTATGTTTCAACTCTTGCATATAATACACGTAATAAATACCAGAATAAACATAATAAATAATAAATTCTAAAAAGAGTATATTACATAGAATAAGTTTGAAAATTACTTCTTTGGTTTAACGACACACATATGTGTTTTTAATTAATTTTGAAAATTAAACATACAAAGGCTTAAAGTCCGGTATAAAATGCCACATCATCACAATGTATATATCTCAAAGTCTCATGGATTTACATAGTAATTTGGTATGAATACAACCAGTAAGCTTGCATATTTCATGTTTAAATGTTAATTTATATACAAACTGTAGTATTTCCTTAAGAATACAAATGTTGTGAATGCTCTAAGAAGTTCATGCAGATAGTTTTACTAGACGAAGAGAGATATATTTATACGTAAGTAATAGAAACACATTTTAATCTTCTAGAAATACTTTTCTGAGATATTTAATGATGCCTCTAGGATACTTTTAGATTATAGTTAGTAAAACTATAGAACAAAATGGTCAGCAAATTGGAGTTTAAATGATGCAAATGATTTTGGCACTAGGGAATCCTGAACTTGATGACGTTGAGCTGTGTAAGTTGTGAATCTTATGGCTTTTGTCTACAGCTTAAATGTATTCTCTTTATCTTAAATTATCTAGGTTTCTTCCAGTGTTGTTCACGGATAATTAGAGCATAATACCTCTCTGAAACCCGCCTAGAGTAAGAATTCCCATCCAATTCATTGTAATGATTCTGTTGAACTCCAGTACTACAGACCAATTAGTTTTCAATGCTACAACATTAGTAGCTCGTTTCTTGGTTTACAGAGAAGTGCAGTTACAAAAAGGGTTGTCATTAGAGGAAAACAAAGTAACAAGAGTCTTGGTCAGAACAGACTAAAAACAGATACTAAAAACAAATGCACAAACGTTGCATATTTTTTGTGAATGAAGAACACATTTTATAAGAATTCTAAAAGAGAATTACCAAATTTTTTAAATAAGGATTCATTATCAATTTTAAATTATTATTTATTTTCGTATGTTGCCTTTTATCTGTGTATAGTTAATTGAAATTAATTAAATATGTATGGATGTTAATAGGTAATTTAAAATTCGTGTATTTTATTATCAGTTTGTAATTTAAAATTTTTTGATTGTTAAAGTATATATGATAAGCTAGGTTTGGGTTTTATAAACGATAACGATTATACTAAATATCAATTTAACTATATATAATGAATTTAAACATATAGTAATTAAATCCAGCTATATAATCATCGATACTTAAAATGTCCATTATATACTGCTGTAATTAGATATACTTATTTAACAACGATTTAGAATATTGCCTGGCTTATGCAATGTTTAGAAAAGTATAAAGAAACTTTAATCAAGGTATTGCAATTGTAATTAATCTTCCAAAAAATTCAGGGGACTAATGGTAATTCTAAAATTTTTATAAAACAAATAAGCTAACTTATTTATGCGAACTCTGTTTTTAAAATCAAATTGTTTAAGGAGGCAATTTAAATTGATTTTTTTCCTACGCTCAGAAGTAAATAAATGTTGTCCATCTATTATAAAATGCATGTCAATGGAGTAAATTCTGGTTATACATAATCCTATGTAAATAAAACATGACATTCTGTTTGTAACTATAACGTATAAATGAAGTATATCTTGCTAGTAATAAAAGTATCTTAACTAAGTTTGACCTCATATTACTGATGCACATTAATTTATGAGAAAAGTAATTTCGCGAACATAAAACCTGTTTGTAGAAAGTATTCTCTGTCAATAACATATTTTATTCAGTTTAATATAGGGAGAGGGATTAAATTCCTGTCAGCGAGTGATAGTTAATAGTTAAGCATAATATTTTTTTAAATTATAACAAACTAATAAAGCGTATGGTATTTACATGGACATTTAACATTTTGTGATAAAACACGAAAAGTAAAGTCTCAAATTTAAGAGTTTTTCTAACAATTATTAGATTGAAAGGAATAATATAATATATGTTAGTACAGTAAGTATATAATATAAGTCAGCAAAACATTACCATATTTTCACTCTAAATTTCATTCAAAGAGACTTAATTCAAATAATAGATTTAAATTAAATGATGAATTCGATTACTCTTGTTAACATAAATCATTTTTATAAGCATGATTATAAATAGGAACCCAGATATATGAATATGTAGATGATTGTAAACTTATTTAGATATACTTAATTAAATTACTTAGAGCACAATAACTACAATTTTATAACATTTGAGGATATTTAGCAGTGCACATGTTTTTTACACCCCAGAATGTAACTTGGAGAATTCATAAAAAAGTAATAATTTTACAGTTAAAAAATGTCAAACAAAGACATTGATATGCAACTTTCTGAGTATTTTACATTTAAAAAATGGTTTGTGTGCTATCTTTATCTCCTTTAGAAATTGGAAGATTCAATCTATTGAATACCAGGAAGAAAAAAAAAGAGAAGTTATTTTGAAATGAGATTATTAGGGAAAAAATATGAAATGTTACAATGGATAAAAGATATAAGGATCTAACTTATTTTAACATGATGATATTTAGATATTAAAGAAATGCTCCATGCAAATATGCAAATATTCAGGGATAATGGAGCTTTGAAAATAATGCATTTAAAAAGATTAATTTTAGATACATAGAGATACATTTTTCGTTCCTTTTAATAATATAAACTATTATGTCGGCAAATAAAAGAAGCAAATCATTTTTCAAAATTTACAAATTAATTTTGCACAAGTGATATAAATGAAAATTTTACGCTAAATTTAGAAAATATGTTACATTAAAAATTAAAAATTTTGAAATTGAATTTAAAAAATATGGTATACAGAAGGAACTTAAAACTTTTTTTCATCATTCAAAAGAATATCTGAAAAAATATGCTTGAATTTTTATTAAAGTAGGCTCACAGATGAGAAATTATTTCAATAATTTATAACATTCAGAAAGTTAAAATATTTAGAACATTTAATTAAAAAATTTAAAACAACTTCGAATTTGAATTGAAGTTTATTTCCTATTATATATAAAATAAATATCAGTTTGAGTGAACTATTTATTTTAAGATATAATCCAAATATTAGATTTGCTTCTAAAAATATGGAGCTTTTTAAAGATATAGAAATTGTTTTCCTTGACATATTTTAAAATTAGAGTAGACAAAATAATTTATTTATTTAGCGATATAATCTCAAAATGAGGGAAATTTAAGAAACTAATCATTAACAAAAACATTATTCAAAAAAGTCTAAGTATTTAAGTAACTCTTTTGCTCATTTATAACGTTTTTAAAAGTCACAATTTGTAATATAAGCAATCCCGTTGGAGCATTTTGTAAATTAAAACAAGCTATCACTAGGAATTAAGCTAAATGAAAATGTTTCGGTTTTTTTTTCTATTTCTAATAAACATTTTTCAAGCATTTTGTAATTTGAATTATTTGAATTTATATAATTTTATCGGACAGAAAAGTATTAATTCTGTATAAATTCAGTAGAAAAAAAATAATAATAATAAATGGTTTATCTACCATGAAAGGGCATCATCACATTTAGGAAAGGATAGTGGTAAATAAATAAAAGAAAATTTTATAATAGGCACATGAACAAGCTCTTTTTTTAAAGATGAAGTTCTTATTACTGAATTTTTAAGACTGTTTTTTTTTAACTGAAAGTTAATACATTTTATAATTTTAGGTATTTGCTACAGAATATGTTAGCTATATTAACATGATGGAACCAATACTAAATTAATATACCCTTCCTAGTACTCACATGACATGGACAACGATATTGACTCTGAATCATAAATGCATTTGACCCAAAGGCTCAAATCTTTAAAAAGAAAATTATGCAACTGTTGGAGATTTACTTGACTTTTTGAACCACCCTAAAGCTGTTGTGAGAATTTTTTTTATTTTAGAGTTCTGATTAGATGTCAAAGGATGATATTAACGCGTACATTGCATTATAGAAAAACATTAAATCTCAGCTCAATTTTAATTGGTAGCAGCTTCATATTATGCATGAATGGAGTTTAATGACTATTTCGAAGAACTCTAGTGCGCTACTACCATACGTATCTCACTGTAAATCTACTAAACGTGATTCTGATAACAGAGTCCCAAAAGAAAGTTGTAATACATTCTCTCACGCATTTTCCCCAACTCACTCTCGGACTACTTTAAGACTGGTTTAAGATCTTTGTGAAGGAGCTGAGATAGATGTAAATGCACATCTGAATCTGTAAATGCAGATCTGAATGTTCTTTACGCATATCTGAAAAGAGCACGTGAGAGAATAACTGATGAATAACTAAACTGTGAGAGACGGTCAGTAAAACAATTAGTGAAGATTCTTTAGTTAATAACAGTTTTATAGCAAAATTGACTAGAAAAAAAGATCTTGAACAAACGTATTTCAATATAATCGAGCACCCTTCGAATTTAGATGCTTGATGGTATCCTTTGAAGCTAAGAAATAGTATATGTTTCGTTAAGATTTATTTTGGTAAATGATTCCATGCGTATAAGTATTTTTGATATTTTGATGAAGAATGAATCATATATATTACATTTACTGATATGACCATAAATTCTTCTGGTCCACCATTGTTGTGAGACAAAGTTTGTCAAAAACTACACATGGTACACTTTGAGTAACTTTTTTTAGCATTACTTTAACATTTAAATTGGATAACAAATGTTTTATTTTCACTTAAGGTATCCGACTACATTCGGAAACATGATTTTTCAAAAGCCTACAAATGAATATTTTTTTTAATACTTAGTGTCACTTAGTTTAGGATACACGTATAAAATTATTTTAAGAATATTATTATAAAAACTATTTAAATGCGATATATTTTGGAAAAAAAAGGAACATAGAATTATTTTTTTCAAAATATTCTCCTTGTATGAAAAAGGCTTCTATATTGATAATATTTTACCTTTTGACAGCTAAAACTTCTCCAGAGGGTCTGAACTAGGATTATTGAAAAATTCACATTTTTTTAGAGTTGCTATCCATTGAAATAATAATCGGTGTTGTTTTCCCAAAATGTTTTCATTTTGATATATATAAATATAGATGAATCCACTTCGGGGGATATATTATTGTTCAAGTTCTGTACAGAAATTTAAGCTATATATGGGCAAAATATTATCCTTATCGAAGCAATTTTCATAAAAGGAGAATATTTTTCAAATAAATAATTCTATGTTTAATTTTTGGCAAAATATCGCATTTAAATATTTTTTATAATAATATTATTAAAACCATTTTATACGTGTATTCTAATCTAAGTCACATTAAGTATTAAAAAATATTTGTTCGTACACTTTTACAAAATCACGTTTCCAAACGTAATCGGATAACTTAAGACAACTTTATGTTATACAGTTTCATTCACAAATAAATCCATAAATAAATAATCAAAATTTCGTTGGAAATATTTTCATAACGTTTATATTTTCTAATAATAAAACTGATTCCGAATCCGAATCAAGGGTATCTTACCCCACTAAGAATATATTCAATGCAAAATATTAATTTATTTTTTCCATGTTCTAAGAACATTAAAATCATAAAAATCTAGAGTAAAATCCACGAACGAGTTAATTGTACTGCTCTTAAAACATATGGTAACATATGAATCACAAATATATATAGCTCAATTAAAAAAGAGTTGTAAGTAAAAGCTCAATAAATGTTACAGCTATATTGTTAACCATTAGTTGGGCCATTTCAATAGATGTATGAGTAAAAAAAATAAACACGAACGCATAAACATATTTATTTTTCATTGACTCTTTTCAAACTTTGGGTATGGAATACTGTAGAAAGGAGAAAATTGAAGAGGCCGAAGACATGTTGTCAAAAGCAGTAGATATCCAAACATGATGGCAGAATCCAGGATCCCAAATGAATTTAGAGTGTCAGCCAAAAAGCGAAGAGGACAGTTGTTTAAAAATATCTTACTCTCTTTCAGCTCTTCATACTATTTTTATTACACCTACTTCTTTTGAAGTATGTCAAATGACTTCCTACGTGTAATTTAAAATTCAACATTTTAGTTTCTCCGTCGTTTCATCCACTTCAGGAAAAAAATCTGTAAAAAAAAGTAAAGGGAATTGGAATTTCTACATATAGGTTTCCCCTCGTAAGATAAGCCTTTAGTTTATGTGTCAAACTTTTAACGAAAAATTTTTTAAATTGCACTTTGCTTGCCTTTATTAAATATTTAACCAGAGGATTTCTTTAATGGTATACTAAAATAAAAAACACAGGGAATAATAATTATATATATATTTTTTTAAATTTTTTTTTACTCCAGAAATGTTAAATATTATTATTCTTTCAGTTTTAGGAAAATACATTTCAATAGAAAGATTTCTCATACATTTAAAAACAATTAAAATTAA